>PVJA010007668.1:11524-41524 GCA_004027025.1 Myocastor coypus
AAAAAAAAAAAAAAAAAAAAAAAAAAAAAAAAAAAAAAAAAAAAAAAAAAAAAAAAAAAAGGCTTCTTAAGTTAGATCAAACTGTGAAATCTATCTCTCCTGAAAAGGCAGTCACTTGTTTTGACGTGTGGGCATTTTAATGAACAAATATAATGCATTAATTAGTTGAGAAAAACACAAGCTAAATAAATCAAATGCCATCAACTGACAAACGTACCCATAAAACGTGCTTCAGTGTTGACAGTGAGTGCAGCCTGACGAAGAATGAAGCGCTGACCCGCATTATTACATGGAGGGGACTTAAGCACCTTGCGCAAGCACAGGACACAGTAGCCAGAGCCCACACCCTGCACGCTCCATTCTGAAGAGGCCTGCCCTGCCCACAGTGAAAAGAGCCAAGAGAGCTGCCAGTGCATGCACTTCTTCTTAGGCACTTTGTGGTCTTTGCAGAAAGATGCCCAACACCCACAGCTTAGAGGAGAGATTTGTCCTGTGGAACATAGACTGGCGGCACCAAGACAAAAGCAACTGAAAGAGCAAAGTGCTTACACCAAGGGAGTAGCTGACAGGGCCAAAGTATTCTGCCATGTCTTCCCAGAGCAACCCGCACCAATCAGGCCCCACCTCCAGCAAACGGTCACCTATAGCACCCTCATGATCCAGACACTTCCAAATATATTGGTTCTTTGGGGACACATTTATACCTAAACCACAATTCACTCTTGCCCAAGGTGAGGAAAATACTCCAAAATTACAGGATAGTGAGGATAAATATATTAAAAATCATAACCTACTAGGTGAATACTATAAGAGATAGAATTTTGTAGCACACAAGTTATACCTCAGTAAAATTGTATTTTTTAAAAAAAAATTGTTATCTTGTCATGGTAGTGCTGGCTCCAGTCTGGCACTGAAAAAGTGTTTGTGAGCCCACACAGTGTGTCCTGGGGAAGCAGTGCAGAACTACCCCTGTCTGGCATGCCTGTCACACAGAAAGCCACCAGAGATGGGGGAAACCTGGGTAGCACCTCCACCCAGCATCTGCTTCAGACAGCAAGAAGAAAAATCTCCATATAACTGAAGGTGGGAAGCACCTTAGGAAATTACGGAGACATTACTTACCCTTCAACTACAGTGTCTCAGAGATCTTCCCAGCAGGCTCAGCTCTGGAAGCACACTTCCTGTTTCCTGGAAATACATCCAGTTGTAGCCTATGATTCCCATGGGACAGCTGCTCTCCTTCCTGACTGTTCCTGGAGTTGGTTAGGACCTGACTCAGACCAAACAGCTGCTCACCCTGGCTGACAAAGCCAAGCTGTGCTCTCTGAAATGTTGAGACCTGAAGCCGAGAGGTAGGAAGAGCCCTCCCTTTGTTGACTGCAGTTGTGCCATAACCTCCAGTGTTGGCTGCATTACTGATGTTTCCAACAGTGTCCTCTAAAAAAAAAAAAAAAAAAAAAAAAAAAAAAAAAAAAAAAAAAAAAAAAAAAAAAAAAAAAAAAAAAAAAAAAAAAAAAAAAAAAAAAAAAAAAAAAAAAAAAAAAAAAAAAAAAAAAAAAAAAAAAAAAAAAACATTCTTCTTGGCTCTATGAAAAAAACTAGAAACTAGATTCCTGAGAAAATGAGGTTCAGAATTCCAAAAAGATCAGGTGGGGAATGTAATTTCTATTAGCTTATGAACATATTATCTACCAAATTGTTTGGGACTACAGAAGGCTTAGAGGAGAGGGGACTTTCTTGTATATCTGGAAAAAGAATGCAATCAAACATAAGCAATACTGCAAGCTGAGCTCACGATCATATCTCGTCAGCCCTCATCGCAGAAGCAGCTCTTGTTGCCCTCCACCCAGCTAATGGTGTCATTAGCCCAACTCTCAGCTGGAGATTTGGCCCCTGGTTTATCCCACTGGCAGAGTCTCCAGTTTGTTAAAATGAGGCCACCACAGTACATATGCAGACATGCCTGATGTGTGCTGTTCCAGGACACTGAGGCAGTTCTCTGTGAAGAGGACAAAGCCACCCATTTGGTCCATTTTGAGAGCTTTCAGGGAAGCTTTAGAATTACCAATATTTTCAAATAAGAGCTAATATTATGTCTGATCTACAAAAGTGAAAGAAAAAGAATACTCCAGATATAGCAACTAGTGTGGCAGGCACACAACACCATGAATGGAGCAGGCACGCAGACTACATCCAGGACCTCAAGCCCAAGTGTAGAACACTAGGGCACTAGTGCACAGTGCTAGTCCTTGTGAAGCCATAGCCCTGCAGATTGCCGGATTCAGAACAGGGAAACAAACCATGCCTAAAGTGTGTAGCTCATTAATGTTATTAATATCTGATTTTTAAATAGTGAATAATAGGCTGGCAGGATGGCTCAGTGGTCTAAGGTACCTGCTTAGGAAAGCTTAGGTGGCCACAGGGACCACAGTTCAATCCCTAGCACACCATATGCTCTGCCAGTCCTGCCTCCAAGGCAGACTGAGCCAGCCATAAAAAAATTAAATTAAATTAAATTAAAAAAATAAATAGTGAATAATTACATCCAATCATCCTAACTTTATAAGGCAGAAGCAAGATTTGTGATTTTTAAAATCTAAAAGAAAAATTGTAGCTTTAAAATTTGAAAACAATAAAATGCAAAAGTTTGTTAAGGCATTTAAATATTTGATCAAATTGGAATTGAGGTTTACTGGAATTACCTATTTAACCAAAGTAACAATAAATGCTTTTTAAAAAGAAATAAGAGATAATATGACTGTAAAGGGACTTCACCTTTTTGTAAGTGAGAAATCTTTGTTTCATAAATACTCAAGGACATAATAGGGCTAACAGAAGCAGCAGGAGGTGCTGGTAAGCACAGGCCTCTGAAACAGGCAAATCCACAGAATGGGAAGAACAGCATCCACAGGCTCTTCCTAGAAGCAAACCAACAACCCAAGGGAATGTTCTCACTGTACCAGAAAGAAAACCAAATTGTAGTTTTACACCAGCATTCTTTGAAATAAAGTTCTTTTGAGTCTTTCACTTAGTACAACAAAAGTGATATATAAAAACCCTTAGGCAGCTTTGAGCACAAGAAATAGATCCCTTTCCTGTAATATTCCATGAGGCAAAATTTCTCAAAGTAGGAAAATAAACGTAGTCCACATAGTCCCAGATATATGTATGCTCTGCTTAGCATAAAAAAGTAAAAATGTATGTTTATAGTTCACAACATTTGAGTATTCTGTTTATTTATAAATAGCCTGTGTACCTAATGATTGTTAATCTGATTTAATATCGAACTAAAGATATTAGGTTGCCTAAAAGTTATCCAGAAAAATATCTTTAAAGTGACTTAAATCTGATGAAATGAGATTTGTCAGAATAATCAGTTTTGGTTAAATGTAATTTTATTAGATCATCTTAAACATTTAGAAGTAGTGCAAGCTTAACTCAGTGAGTTAATTTGTAAATTTAGGAAGAACATGTCTAAATCAAAATGGGCATTTGTATCCTACTTAACGCCAGTGATAGAAAAGGCAGACTTTATTTATCTTTGATAGTAAACTAGTCTTGTTTGTTAAAGACTGATTTAAATTATGTGAATGCATAGCTTCTTTCAGATTGAAATTATTGAGGATTCAATTTCTCTGATTTCTGAGAATTTTATAAATGTTGAATTCTACTTTTACCTATGAGCCAATCAGAACTGGGTTTAACTAGTAGACTCTAATCTAATTGGGTGATCCCGTCAGAGGCTGGAAGACACTAACATGCATTAAAGAACGAAAGCCTTTCTGTGTTACAAACAGACAGCCCTAAGGACACAGAATGAAAGTCCACAGTTTGAAACTTAACCAATTTAGATATAAAATTCAAGCATAAACAGAAACACAAACCTCACTATTTCTTTATGGTCATGAGTTGCATAACTGATTTGAATGCAAAATTATGTAAAAAGAGTATGAAGCAACTAGAGGCTCACTTATCAATCTCCATAAAATGTCAGCCCAGTCATGGGATCACCAAAGGGGCAGATCAGAAAAGCCAAAGGATGCAACACCAGTCCACCTCACAAAGGTTCATTGATTCACAGGGACCCATGGGTACAGCAGCTCAATTCACACAGCAAAACTATGGGAAAGGGCCCAAGTGCCCACTGGCAGGCAAATAGATAAAGAAAACATGAAATATAGGCGATCATATAATGGAGTATTATGCAGCTAGAAAGAGGGATACACTGGAGTCATTTGTTGAAAAGAGATGGATCCGGAGATCACGATATCAAATAAATTGAATCAGACACAGACGGTGAAATCACATTGCTATGCTTAGTAAACTAAAGGAGAGATGGCAAGAATTAGGAAGACTGCCTTCTGGAGTTGAGATCAAGGGAAGGAAAAGAAGAGAAGGGAGATGGAAAGCACCCAAAGTGATCAAGGTGTGTGCATGCGTGCATGCGCGCGTGCGTGTGTGTGTGTGAATTTCCCAAAGAGAGTACAATTTTTCTGCATCACAAACATACACTAATTTAGCTCTTCTCAGTTCCTCTCCTCCTCACCCAGCTGCCCTTGGAGCCTCAACAGGAGTTGGATGCATCTGAGCCCCTGAGCCCCACATAGCAGTCAGGAGTGAGCCCAGAGGATATGACTCTTCTCTGGGCAGAAGACGTGGGGATCCCAAGGAAGTCCTGTCCTGGTAAATCCCTGCACTGATTAGGAAAGACGAAACTCACCAGGTAAGTGCAAAAACTCAGAGGTGCAGGCCACAACAACAGAGGCAACAATGCCATGCGGAACAGGAGGGAGAAGCTGGTGCTTTCTGAGACAAGAAAACATTTGGGGAAGACTTGTCCCCCAGAGGCTGCACCCAGCACATGCCGCTGGATGGTTCTTTAGCCACTGCTGTCAGCTAGGAGGACAGGGCTCAGGGGCAGCCTGACGTTGCCTAGGTGAAGACACAGTTCCACAGGGTACCTGCTAAGATGCAACTCAGCTCAGAGCATCTGACACAGAACGCTGACGAGTTCACCAGTCTCAGCAAGACTGGCTTTGATCCACACGTGGGAATGACATTGCCTCCAGTTTTACCTGTACAGAAGTTATTGCTGTCAGCCTGTCTGTCAGCCTTTTAAAACCTCATGTTGGTAATGCTTACAGATTGCCGATGTTTATGATAATTAGAATACCTTAACCAATACCCAAAATTTATAAACAAATTCTGTTTTTGTCTGATTCCATGTAAATGAAAAATGGAATTATGTCATGAATTTCATAGTTTTTTAAGTTTGTCCTACTGAAATACCTCACTTCTAAATCACTTTTGCTGACCAAAATGCCAAGAAACCAGCCAATAATTCATACAACGTCTTATCCAGTGCACTGTTTTCTTCTCTGCTTACATGAGACTTCCTATTATTCTCCTGTCACTCTGAAGTGAGGAGCAGACTGAAACAGAAACACCCAAATCACTACGCGATTCCTAGTCCCCTCACTGTACACAGACTCACAGTTTGCAGCTGTGTTTCCTCAACATTTAAATTGCAGTTTAGGCAGAACTGTGCTTTTCTCCTGGAAGCACCAGCACGCCACGGGCAGAGCGATGGTGCTGGGCCTGGCCACTGCTCATTGCCTTCTGCACCTCTGCCTTGGAGCTGCATCCTTGGTAAACTAGCTTTTTAATGGGGAAAACAAATTACCAACTGCCTTCATGCAGGAAGAGAATTGGCCAGGCTTACTGACCTAACTAACAGCATATGTGCCAGCAGCTAGGAGGCCAGCACAGCCCTAGTGCTCTGGATGGAGAAGCAGATGAGATGGGAACGCAAACAGCAAGCATAAAGCAGCTGATGGGACCCCTATATGCCCAAGGGATCAAGCAGTGAGTTGCTTTTGCTGTAGTAGTGTTACATGTGTATTTAAATTGTAAGGCATTCATGCTAGCAGACATCAGTGAATCCAGCTGCACCTGGAGCTTTCACGTGGCAAACTGCTGCCTTCAGAGCTGGCCTCAGAGTCCCGCAGCTGGTGCCTTTTCTGTCCTTGCCTATAGGCCCCACTTCTTACCCGTCTGTCCCCATCACCTGCACGCTCCCTCCTCCTCACTTCCTGGCCTTGGTGTATTCTGCAGGTACGTTTGCAATAATCGACACTTAATGTCTTGTAAGTACTATAAAATCCTCTTTTGGTTTTAGTTGTGGAAAATGTTGCAAGACAGGTCCAGGTTGGGTATGAAATGGGAGGAGGAAAGGTGAGAAGCAAAGTGCAGGTGCCAGCTGGAGCCTGCATTGAGAGCAGCACCCAGCAAGGACTTGTCCACGTGTACCCACTCCTTCTTTTCTTTTTTCTATTGTAGGACTGAGGATTTAACCCAGGGTCTTTGTACTGAGGTACACTTTCCCTCGTCCTTTTTATTTTGATGTAGAGTCTCCCTGCTTGACTAACTGCCCATGCTAAGATCTTCCTACTTTAGCCTCTAAGAGTACTGGGATTCTCTGTGCACTGCCTCTCCCGGCTTCCGCTCACGATCTTTCCTCCTACTTAAAGGGCGCCAAGGATTTGCCCATCCAAAAATAAAAACAACTAGTAGTTTTCATTTCATTTACCTCTCCAAGCAGCATTTGCGTTTTATCATGAATTAAAACTTTAAATAATACTGTCAGGATGTTAGAATTTCCAATAAAGAAAGGTCCATGGGAGGTTCCTACCTCTCATTTCTGTCTACCATGGACCTGTCTGCCCAGTGTCCATTTTCTTTAGCCAATAGAAAACTGATATTATTGGAACTACAAGGGAGGGACTTCCAAGCGCCTCCAAGGCCCTCTAAGGCTGCCCTCGCCTGCCCTCCTGTCGTCATCCTGAAAGCTTCCACCGCAGAGATGAGTAAGCTGTTCGCCCTGCATCTGCCACGGCAGGGCCACAGAGCCACACGCCAACACGAGGCCTCATCAGAATTTCCACAACAGGCCAGATAGGATTAAACAATTTTTGTAGAACAGCATTTGAAATTTTGCTTTTGTCCATATTTTTCATAATAGCCAGAAGAAAACTGATTGCACACTTCCAAGAAAGGAACAATTTGGCATTTTAAAGAGGTCCAGAGGCACACATTAGCACAAAAAACCCATTAGGAAGCTGGAGTGTCAGGCAGATGCAGCTCAGAGGTCTCCACAAGTACTTTATCTTTCAGCTCCAACAAATGTGATTTTTTGAAATGCAACCAGATTCCTATCCTCAGGGCAATTATTTCTTTAAAGTTCATAAAGTGTGGAATACCAATAAAAATGCATGTTAACATTTATACATATACCCCCCAGCAAAAACAATTAAGCATTAAGTTGCACTGGAACTCTTAAAAACTGCAAAGAAAGTAGCATTATGTGTAATTTTAGTCATTTATATTTTAATAGCCAAGTTTATTTATATTGGAATACCCACATTGGCCGAAGGATTAGTCAAAGACGTCCGCACAGATTTACAAAATGCTTTTAGCGAAAATTGCCACTGCTTTCTACCATGGAAACATTTTTATGTGCCAATTTATCCTGGCTGTCTGGCCAGTTAGTTCTTCAAATGCTAATCCAAGTTGCTATGTGGGTGTTTTGTAAGTGTGATTGACACCAACAATCAGGTGACTGCAAGTTAAAGAGATGATCCAGGATAAGGTGGGCCTCATCTGAGCTGCTGAATCTTTAGGAGCAGGGAGGAAGCTTCCTAGGGAAGAAGGAATTCCACTCAAGATGGCAGTGCCATGGACCCTGTCTTTCCATCCTGATACACACGCTGTGCTCCATGCCAGTCAGGGCTCTCAATCAGATGACCACTTCCTTGAAGTAAACCTCTAGATGCACAGATATATGAATGGGTACAAAAATAATCTCTTTTCCCTTTGTTTCTTTGAGCAGTGGCCCCCAAACTTTTTATCACGAAGGACCAGTTTTGTGAAAGACAGTTTTTCCATAGGCCAGTGAAGACGGAGTGCTTTGGGGTGATTCTGGAGCATTACTCTCTTGTGTACTTTAATTCTATTATCATTACATTGAAATATAAAGCAAGATAATTGTGTAACTCACAATAATGTAGAATCACTTGCGACTCAGTGGTAGGGCTTCGATCTGGGTCTGCAGGCAAGACCCACTGCCTGTGTTCATCTGGATTTGCAGCTGCTCTCCAGGCTCGCATCACCACCCCAGGCCCACTTAGATCACTAGGTCTTGGCTTCTCATAAGGAGCAGACCAGCGAGGCCCCTCGGGTGCACAGCTCCCCAGTAGGGGCTGTGCTTCTGTGAGAATCTAACGCCACACCTGAGTACAGGAGGCAGAGCTCAGGCAGTGATGCAAGTGAGGAGGGTAACTATAAATACAGATATTTTGCCACTCATCTCTTTCTGTGACCTGGGGTTAGGGACCTCTTCGTAACCCACTTGACTGAGTTATTACAGCAGCAGCAGAACACAGGTAGCTCCCAAATCATGTCCTGTTGTTTCCAGGAAGTCACATCAGGTCCTTGGCTAGTTGCTGTCATTGTAACTGTTTTCACCAGAGCAGCTGGAAGAACAGAAAGGATTTGACAAACTGTAGAGATGACACAGAGGCCAGAGGCCAGCCTGTATGCATTGCGGGATGCTCCCAAGGAATGCTGGGAGTTTCCCCCCAGTTCCCAGCCCCCTTGTAGATTACAGGTGTGCTTTGCTTTCCAGTTAAGAACACCGCAGCCAGAGTCAGGCATCACAGAAGACGCTCACCAGTGTTTTCACAGCGCATTTCGTCTAGAATCCCCAGCACTTACTCCCTAGCTAAAGCTGAGAAACGTTCAAAATCAAAAGGAAAAATTTCCTTCTGAGGCACAAGACATTCTGATAAAGGTAGATTAGCACCTGCAACAGGTGGTTGTCCTCCTGTCCCTACTGCTCATGGAATGACCACTTTCATCACTCACAGGCATGTGACAAGTACCAACTTTCTGGACCCAAATATGTGGCCTATGAGATTCAATACGCCTATGGGACTTATAAGTGGAACTATAAATATGTCAAAATGAACAAGGAGCCTTTGGCTTTTTCTTTTTAAAAAGCTAGTTGTGTCAGTACACTTAGGCATACACAGCAATAGGGAATTGATCGTTGCACGTACCAGGATTCTTCTACTTGCCCCAATCTCCCCCTCTCCCTGAAACCACTCTTCTTTTAATTTATAAAAGCTTTGTTTCCATTTTTTCCCTGCTATTCTCCTCTCCATTCATTCTCCTTTCTCCCCACCCCACCCAATCCCTTGTCCACCTTCCAATTTGAACATTCTCTTGCTATCTCACCATACCAATTATACATTTCAATCTCCATTTACCCTTCTGATTTCTCACACCAGAAAAACAAAGCAATATTTAAATAACATATGTGTCTGACTTATTTCAGTTAAGAATATGCTCCCAAGGTTCATCTGTGTACCTGGAAATGTCTTAAGCTTATCCTTCTTTATGGTAGAGTGCTATTCCACTGTACAAAAGAAAGACAACTTATCTTTGTCCATCCACTGATGGGCACTTTGGTTCTTTCCCAGACTTAGCTATGACACATTGTGTTATTATTACTTTAGGTGTGCGTGTAGAAGGCTGTGGTATGATGCTTTCAATGCTTTGGGGAGGACACCCATAAGAATAACTGGGTCAAATACAACCTCTGGCTTTAATATTTTTGAGGAATTTCCACAGTGGTTGTACCAGTCTCCGCTAATGATAGAGAGAGGTTGTAGGAATGTTGTTGTTTTTTTTTTTCAGTTCTCTTTGTAAGTATGGAATTTTATGCACTGGCATTGCTTAAAGCAGAAAATATGGCCATGCTGATAGAATGTAGGCATATCCCCCAAAATAAAAGATAAAAGACCCAGTCAAAAACTGACAAGTGCAGTGAATTGAGATATCACAGAAGAAGCACAAATACAACAAAGAAATGCTTACCATCACTAGCCATTGAAGCAATAAAAACTAAGGCAACACTGAGATTTTATGTTTTCCCTAAAAGAAGGATCTCCATGTAAAAATTAGTTATCAAGTGCTGGGAGACTGTGAGGAGAACGGAATCCTTTGCAGTGCTGATAGCAACATAAACTAAACAAGCATTTCAGAAGTCCATACAGAGATTTCTCAGAACATGAAGACTAAAAATTCCATTTGACCCAGATATTACTCTTTTAGCTATCTTCCCCAAAAACCTCACAGACAGTATATTACAGTAATACATGTATAGACATGTTTATAACAGCATATTCATAATAGCCAAATTTTGGGAGCAGTCTATATGTCCATCAACACATTGATAGGTAAAGGAAATGTGCTATTTACACACAATGGAGTACTACTCTGTTGTGAAAAAGGATACATTTCATTACTCTGTAGGTAAATGGATAGACTTTTAAGAAGATAATGTTATATGAAGTAACAAAAACTTAAAAATGATCATATGATTTCTCTTATGAGACAAACTCAAATTATAAATAAAGAACAAAATAAAAGAGAAATAAGAACTAGCACTTGCAAGATAGGTCTATGGACTAAGTGCCTGCTTGGCAAACACAAGGACCAGATTTCAATCCTTGATCCTACTTGTTGTGCCTGCCCTGATTTTGTGGTTCATGTCTAGTTGTTCCCCCAAAGCCTCATGCAGTCATGGGGCAGGGACTTCTATAGATTGAGACTTGATCCATGATCCACTGGGATTATGTGTTTTAGTACTGATGAGGTTATGGGTCTGAGAACTGCTGGGAATTACAGGTGTGGCCTGAAGTGGTTAGGCTGAGGCAGAGAGCCTGATGTAATATAAAAAGAGACAGAGAGACAGACTCAGGCTGTTGCTCTCTGCTCCCCTGATTGTTCCATTGCCTCTGTTGCCATTGTTGCTGTTCCGCCGCCATGAACTGCTGGCCTCTGCATTGTGCCTCTCTGCCTTGGGTCCAGCTAAGTATGGACTGAAACCTCCAGTAACTGTGAGCTAAATAAACCTTTCCTTCCTTCATTTTGAGTGTCAGATATTTGTCCCAGAAACAAGCAAAAAGTGCCTAAGATACCTGCTCTTAGGGCATGCTGAGCTGGAGACAGAGTCCAGGCATAGTGGTGCACGCCTCTAATCCCAACCCTGGGGAGGACTAAAACCAGGAGGATCACTGAGCCCAATCTGCACAGTGAGATCCTGTACCAAAAACATATGAAAAAGTTAAAATAAGAAGACATAGGTAGGCAGGGCTTTCTCAGATGGGAAGAAGATGAAGAGACAGAGGAGGAGAAGGGAAAAGCAATGACGGAAGGCATAGGGTGTGGCACATATAGGCACCAGCGCCACACAGGGAATGCAAATGCTATGTGCTGCAAGCACATGCAAAGAAAGAAAGAAAGGAAGCAGGGCTCAAGGGCTGGAAGGGGAAGGGGAAGGAAGGGGGACGTAAGCATTATGTACTACAAGTATATGCTGTAACACTTTTTCCAAAAAGAATGTGGACTTTAAAAAAAAAAAAGTTACAAGGTGGCTGCTTCAAAATAGGGTGCAAGGATAGGTTCCTAAAGAAGGAGGTGTAATAGATATAGAGATAGAGATGAGATAGAGATGGAGGTGGAGGTGCAGATGACAGAGACACAAATACAGATAGACTTAGAGATATGGATACAGATAGAGAGAGATGTGTTTGTTTGTTTTTTTTTTTAATGTATACATAATTTGGGAGGTACTGGGAATCGAACCCAGGCATTTCACATTGAGCTACACCACACACACACTCTAATCCTTGTTTGATGTTGAGGCAAGATCTCGCTGAGTCACTATTTGTTCAGCCTGGACTCCAACTTGCACTGCTCCTGCTTCAGCACCTCAGAGGTCCGCTTACAGGCATGAACCACCACACGCAGGTTTGTTCTGTTTTTACTGTGGTTAAATACGTAGAATGCAAATTTGCCATATTAACCATATTAGGCATGCCATCCAAAAGTGTTCGAAACACCGCCATCCATCTCTGGAATGTCTCATCTTGCAAAAGCAAAATCTGTGGCTGTCTGTCATGGGGAGAATCTCCACAGAGACCTAAATGACTAGGTAAAGGCACAGCAATGGACAGGAGCACACAGCTGCCAGAATGGCTAACAGACCTGTGTGATAAAGACATGGGGAGAATCTGAGGCACTGCAAGTGGAGGACAATCTGGTGTGGGGTGAGAGTTTTATTCTAGAATTTATGGCTAGCACTGTAGGACCTAAATGAAGGAGGTGGGCTGCTCAATTTAGGACTGCAAACCGCCTCTGCCTGTGATGTGGGGTGAACATCAAGGACCTGGCAAGCTATGCAGGTGCCTGGGTGAGGGTACACAGGAAGGCGCCGCGACACACAGTCAGGGAGGAGCAACAAGACAGCATAGGACAGGTGTGTGGGGATAACAGCTCCCCAGGACTAGGCTGCCAGGTCTGAGACACACCTGCTCCAGTGGCAGGACACAGCTCAGTCAAGCCTGAGGGACAAGGCAAGACAGCTGTGTCTCCACTCCGCCAGTTTCTACATTGTTCCTAGCTGACAGGGAAGTCAGATCCGCAGATGGAGTCCTCAGAACATTGATTCTTTTTTTAACTTGGAGAAGTAAAGACTGCGCTTCACCATAGGAAACTAAGCGTATGCTCTGCTCCCATTAAGGTGGATTCACAGCTTATGCAACATATGAGTGTCTATGTCCGAGGCACTCATGTGCTAGTTCATTTAGTCTTAGTAATCTTCTGCACAACCCTTCTGCAAATAGAGCAGTGAATTCCATTTTCCTAACCAAAGTGAACCTCTGAGATTTTTGCATCTTTTTGCTGTAACAGTTACAAATAAATATTCACTTCCAGAAACACAAGGAGAATGTACAGATTGACTGAGCCACAACCAGGCCCCCTTCATCTTTGGCAGATTTTTTTTTTTTTTTTAAGGAGGAATAGAGTTGACAGCTTAAAAAGTAATTTTACTGCAGTTAAAAAAAGAAAATTACTAGTTTCACTTCACTTGCACAATCCAGTCATGGTCTCCTAATTGGTGAATGTGTTTTATAACGCTTGAAAACGTACCCTGAAGGTTAATGGTGTTTGTTAAATGTCAAGTATTTCTTAATCTCATTTCATTTGGGCTGTGGAGAAATGAGATCACAGAAACATTCAATGTTTTGTCCAAGAAGAGACGTATAAATACGTGGCCAGGAAGAAGCCAGCAGAAGGGGATGCGTGTCCTAATTATTTAACTAGTACTTCATTTCCACGTGCCAAGACCATCAGGCAGACAAACACCGGCTATGGGGGAGGAGTGGAGATGCCCACTGAAGGTCTGCTCGATGTTAGCTAATGGATTGTCCGCTGAGCATCATCTCAACTGGATCCTGTCCCCATAACTGTCCTCAGAGCCCACAGTGATGCTTCTAAGTCATGGCTCCTGCAGGACACTGTCCAGTCTCAGAACATCTTTTGCTCTGTCACCAGCAAGCACGAGTTACAAGCCACTCAGAGCTTAGCAGTTTTCTGGAGCCTGATAATGACCACCACCTCCATTGTCTGCCCCTCCACAGGAGGTCTAAAGGGAAAGGTGCCTGCGCCAGCTTCTTGGATGTTACCGGTGAGCTCAGGGTTTTGCTTGATTGATGAAGTCACAAGTTGCCCAAGTGCAGCTCCAACAGTGTTGAGAGCCCCAACTTCTGTGTGAGTGGTCCTCATGGCTGCTCCCAGTGGCAGCTGCTGGCAGGTCTCGAAAGCTCTCCTGGCCAGGAGAGGTGGGCGTAGACAGCTATTCTCCATTACTCTTTGACCTAACCAGCCTGGCTGTTAACAGCTTTGGGCACCAGCACCTTTGGAGCTACCAGCTCAGCATGATCTACTTGAGATAGAAATCAGGAATAGACAAGAAGAGGTTTTGTTATGATTTATGCTGCAGCATAAAAGGGAACAGTTCAGAGCTTGACTCCACCAAGCTTACAGGGTGGATGTGGATAAAGGAAAACAGAGAGGTTCGTGCCAACACTTTCTGTGGAGCCGCGGGCAGTGGAGAGGCCCCGCACTGACCTGAGAAGATGGTAGAAGGGCAGCAAGGTGAGCTGTCTCTGATAGCTCTATGAGCGAACACACCACAGCTAGAGAAAGCATCTTCCTGAACCCTGGGTGCCTTACCCCTGACACAGCCACATCAGCTGCAAGGCATTTGGAGTAACCATAGAGTAAAGACGTTCTTGGGAGGTATTGGTCTCAGCTCCTGAAAGCAAGTCCAAGCTGACACCTCCAGCCTTGCCCTCCATAGATCTCAGCAGGAGCCTTTGCTGCTTGAGTGTTCCACTGCTCATGCCCCTTCCCCGCTCCATCCCCAGACTCTCCAGAGTCTTTCTCGAATTTGGGCAGGCCTCACTGGTGTCCTCTGGGTTTCCCAGGATTCCCTGTAAACCTCTAGTGCTGGAGTGATGGCTGCCAGAGGAGCAGTGAAACCTCTGCCTGACACCAGTGTCACACACACACACACACACACACACACACACACACACACACACACTATGCAGCATTTGGCTCATCCTGGAGAGACAAAGGATGCAGCAGCAAGCTGGGGCCTATAGGACCAGGACAGTTCAGAGCTGTTCTGGGCTCTACGATGGGTAAGGAACTGGGCACTGAGAGTGAGGACTGGGCCTGTCCCCTGAGTGGGGACACCTGGGCTGGGTGCCCTGTGGCATCATCATAGGCCCAGCTCTTTCTATACCCAGGAGCTGCCCAGGTGGTTTGGGCCTTGGATGTGAAAAGCCTGGAATCCTGACCTCTGCCTGGCCTAGCCCTCTCCACCAGGACCAGCACCCATCTTCCTCAAGCCTTTATTGCATGGCTCTGTGTCGTCTGTTACTGAATGACCTGTGGTCTACCTCCACCTACAGCTCACACGGCCTTCTAGTTTTTGCTCTGTAAGTGACCGTGTTCACTTCCTGGGACTGCTGTATGTAGAACCATAATCTATGCAGGTGGCCTAAAGCACATAAATTTAATTTATTCCCTCACAGTGTGCAGGCCAGAACTATGAAATCAAGATGTGGAAAGCCATCCTCTTCCAAAGTTCTAGGCAATGTTCCTGCCTCCCTTTCATGATGGTGGAGCCACCTGGTTCTGGTTTTGTGACCTCTTGGCTCTGTCCCTGCCTCTCATGGTGCAGACATCATTCCTGTGTCACCTGTCCCTACAGGCCTCTAGCTATTGTGTCAGGGAATGTTCTAATGACCTCATTATAACTATAAGGTCACATCCATAGGTGTTGGCTGGTGTGGACTACCACATCTTTTGAAGGGACACAGTTCAACACATAACAGTGAGCATTCTCGTGAAAAGCAGTTTTTTGAGTTTGGGGGTAAAACTGCATGTTATAGTTTATGTCTAGTTGTCCCCCCAAAGCTTCATGCAATCATGGGGCTTGGCTTCTATTGATTGAGACTTGATTCATGATCCCTGGGATTGTGTTTTAGTACTGATGGGATTGTCAGTCTGAGTAAGGCTGAGACTATGGGTATGGTCTAGGGTGGATATCCTAAGGGAGAGAGCCTGAATGTAATATGGAGACAGAGACTGGTGCTGTTACTCTGCTGTCATGAAAGCTGTCGCTCTGCTGCCGTGTTGGTTGGCTGCCTCTGCCACCATTTTGTTGCTGCTCTGCCACCATGAACTGGATGCTTTCTACCCTGTTCCACTCAGCCTTGGGCCAGCCGAATATAGACTCAAACCTCCATGAACTGTGAGCTAAATAAACCTTTCCTTCCTTCATTTTGAGTGCCATGTATTTGTCCCACCAATGATAGAAAAATAATTAAGATACTCAGAAAGCCTGTCTTGGTGGGATGGCTACAGCACAGGCACCCTCAGGCTCTCCTGAGGGTTTGTGCAGAGAAACTTCACTGTGGTGATGGGCAGGCCCCACCTGCAGCCAGGGCTCACACCAGCACTTCCCTCCTGTTTCCTGCACTCCTTTGGCTGTGAGCCCCAGTGATCTGCAGTCCCTCGGAGCTGACCCATCAGATCACCCAGTGTCTTCATCTGTTTCTTGGTTCTGCCAATCTTCCCTCTATGCTGTGGCTGTTCCAACTGCCCTTCCATGCCAGGATCGCTTCAGGCAAGTCAATAACATGTTACATGTATTCAGTTTGTTACAGAAACACCATAGCTCACAAGTCCTAGGCACACAAGCCCTCAGGGCCCTGTGCAGGCAGGCAGCCCTGAACCCCATACAGAAAGTCATGGTGGGTGGAGTCATACGCTGAGCATATTTGAAAGCTTTGCTACTGTATTTTCTCCCAGGTGCTAATCAAACCCTTTGATATGGACTGAATGTCTGTGTTCCCCAAAATGCATCCAAAAAATCCCTAAACCCCTAGTTGGACATGAAGGACCTTGGAAAATAAACATGGATGAGGTGCAAAAAAGCCAAAGAAACTGCTCTCTTCCCCTGCCACACACACACACATACACGCACACTAACACACCTAGAATACATGCAGACAGAGTGCTCCATGGACCAGCAGGCCATCCCAGAAGACATGCCAGTGCTCCGTGCCTTTTCCTGGAATGTTCAGCCTGTAGAGTACTGAGAGATTGAATCTGTAGTTTGGACCCTCCTCTCCCATGCCCTCATATAGCCCAAACTGACAAGCAAGCCCTAGGAATCAAGGGTCTGTAACAAAGTCAACATAGGCAACATTTTTAAAAATGGCCCCCAAATTCCTCTGAAACCCACTTGGAAATGATGTGAATGAGCCACTGAATAAGAGAGCAAGACATTTGCTCACAGAAGAATCAGCAGATCCCCAGGCTGTAGGCAGAGTTCAGCAAGGAACTACCGATAGCTATTATCTCCACACTACAGGTGAAGGGCTACAGCTCAGAGAAGTTTCTTCACTGGATCACAGCAGAGCTAAGAAACTGACAGAGTGGAGCTGTTGGCACTCAGACAGGGAGGCAAGGGCCGCAGAGGAGCCACACTGCCGGCACGTGGCTGTGAATCCCAGAGAGCCTATTCCACAGGACCAAGATGGGTTTAGGGTACTTACTGAGTGATGCCTAATAAGGTTCTTCCCAGCCTCCTCCAGAGGGCAGCAGGGCCCTCTCAGTCCTTATGGTGGTTCGCCATGCCATCTCGCCCTTCAACGTCCTGCTTACTGAAACGGCAACAGAGAATTACACCTGTGCTGACTGATCAGGGTGGAGTAAGCTATGAACAAAGGGCACCAAGCTAGGGATGAGAAGGAGAGGGACCTCCAGGTGAGCCATGGGCTCCCCCACCACTTGCCCTGGTGTCTGCTGGGCCGCAGAGTGGACCTGCAGCCTAACTCTGCTGGTAACTAGCTGTATGACCCTCACCAAGCAAGTGACCTCTCTGATCAGGTAATTGCTCAAAAAACCTGAGGTCCTCAGAGGTCTGATTTATAGATTTGTTGTGAGAATCAAGTAAGTCAAGACTTGAAAGGTGCCTGGACATAACTAGTGATGCATGAAAACTGGGCTCAATTGTGATTGTTTTAGTATCATCGGTGGGGCTGGGTGGCAGGCTCTGCTCTGCCTGTCCCCTTCTTAGGAGCATCTCTTATGAGCATGTCCCTTTGGGCTTCACTGGAGAGTGGCACAAGAGAGAAAGGGAGACCTCTGCAGTCAAGACTCAGAAGTCCAGAGTCCTGTGGAACTGGAAATAGTGTTGTGAAAAGTCCAGGTTGCCACAGTAACTCAGTCTACTTATTAATATGAGAGTATGTAACAATCTAGAAGGAAGTTACTAAAAAGCAAGCCAATCAATTTTAGAAGCAGTCCGAAAGGTAAATACTTGCCACAGTATATCTATCCGTGTCTATATGTCACATTTCTTTACTGAGTTCTTGCATTTGTGCATATGGTTCATAATTCATTAAGAGTGACTCTGATCTCTGTGTGCAGCTATGCACTTCTATTGTGATTAATGACAGGATAGCACTAATAAACTTAATAAGATTATGACATGAGTTAAGTACAAGTATTTTTATACCAAGTTTATAAAAATATAATTTTGATACATTGATACTAGAGAAATGGGGAAAGAACTTTTGTTTTCTCCCACATAATCTGAATCCTATTGCCTCATGTTGTGCTAGAAATGAAGTGATGAGTGACTCCCTGGGTGAATCTGGGGCAGTCACATCTGCAGCCCCCAGGTGTTCGCCCTGTCTGCATCAGGCTTTGTTGTACTTTTCGAATTCCACTCACCTAGTGTTTATGCGTCCACTGGGAACACAGCAGCTTTGTCCCAGTTATTGACTGAAATGCATAATGAAGCGATCAGCCCTCTCTCACTGGTGGATATCTGCTCCATGGTTACCACCAGCAAACTGTGCATCACAAATCTGGATGGAAATGAATTTCAGACCCCATGTAAACAAAATATAATTACAAAGATAAACCTGTTGATGAGAGAAAATGAAGAAATCTTCTAACACAGACACTTAAGACTATAGGAAATAATTTGAGTTAATTTACTTCTGTTAGCTTGGCTAACTTGAAGTTTAACTGAACAGATATGTCTTGACTGTCTGATGTACACTAAATGCCTTGCTCTTTTCCAAGCTCCCTGTCCTCTGATTGACTGGAAGCCAGTGACGAAAGGAGATAGTGCTTTATGGTGTTCTTGGGAGGGCCACAGTCAGGGTGAGGCTTCAACCATCACTTGACAAATGATGCCTTTGCATTGCATCCAGTGAAATGAGTTTCTGCCGTTTTGCTGAGGGTTGCATGGCCACCCTTACAGAGTTTGTCCCAGAGTGAGGTGCTAGGTTGTGCTTTCTCTACCTACTGTCCTTGACCTTGGGCCTTGCCCTAACTAGGAAGAAGGGAAAGCCTGTAGGTCAAGACCTCTTAATACACAAAACTGCCTTATTTAATAGTAGCATTCGTTCTTGTATTTTCCTGCAAGGATCCATAAATCTTTAAAACTGGCTACTTACCCACTTGAACATTTTATCCCAACAAAATATGCATGGTGTGATCTCATGAATACTGTGAAAAGAGGCTCCACTGGAGCTTGGCATGCTTGACACCTGCTGAAATGGCTGTTGGTTGAGTGAGGTTCCTAGAAGCCACCAAAAAACCAGCAGAAGCAGTGTAACCCAGAGGATGCCTACTCCCATTTTTAGCATGGCCTGAGTGGTGCCCGGCAGCCCAGTGTACTGATGCCTGTGACATGTCTCCTTTTTATAGTCACTTGGGGGGATTCAAGAGACATGGAGGGGCAGAAGCTGGTCCCAGAGTTCCAGCATTGCTGGCCTGATCTCTGCAGGTGACTTGAGTCAGGAGACCAGACCAGGCTGCTGTCACTGCCCTGCTCACCTTTAGCATTTGCCTTATTGCCCTTCTCACCAAGCCTTTTAAGCCCCAGCGCATAAATGTGATTACTGGGTCTTCAAGTCTTTCAGATGTTGAGCTATCAACCCCAAACCACCCTTGCAGCCGACTCTTCTACCACCTCCCAGCTGTGTCCAGGAGACAGAAAGAAACCAAGGTCTTCTTCCTGACTGGTTCTTGTATTCCTTACACTTTCTTTACCTTCCTACTTCCACACTGCAATAAGCTCCTGGCGCAGGTACAGGACAGGAAGCAGGAGCCCAAGGATTCACTGTCTGCCTGCATGTAGGTCTAGACCTCCTTCCCCCTTCTCTGAGGTCAGTCCCACTTGGTCCAAGAGTTTGCCAAAGCAGACATGGGGAACCTCTACCCACCCCACCCTTGGTTAGTTGCAGGTTTACTGACTTCCATTACAGAAAAAGAATTGTTGGGCTGGGGAGGTAGCTCAATGGCTTAAGTGCCTGCCTGACAAATGCAAGGTCCTGAGTTTGATTCCCAGTACCAAAAATAAATGAATAAAACAAAGGGGAAAAAAATGTCACTGAGGTTTGAGGCACAAAGAGGTTTATTTTGGCAGAATTTGATTTTTTTTTTTTTTTTTTTTTTTTTTTTGTGGTACTGGGGATTGAACTCAGGCCCTTGTGCATGCCAGGCAAGTGCTTATTCCACTAAGCTATCTCCCCAGCCCCAGAATTTGATTTTTTATTAGTACACATTTGCAGCATATGTTTACATTTCTTGTGAGGAGTTGGTACATGTACATAACACATCTCATATAAGAGAAACCATATGATGTTTAAACGATGTGCCTGATTTATTTCACTTAACAGTGTGGTTTTAAGATCTATCCATTTTCTGAAAATCAATCAAGTTTTTTTATGCAGAGTAGTATTCCAGTGTATATAAATACATTTTATTTTGCATTCTTCTATTGATGGGCAGGCTGCTTCCAAGATTTAGCTATTATGAATATGCTGCTATAAATATGAGTGTGCCTGATGTATCACTGTATTATCATGTCTTGAAGTCCTTAGATTCTTAGAAGAGAAATAGCTGGGCCAAGGGAATTTCTATTTTTACTTTTTTGAGGACTTTCGATACTGATTTCCATGGTGGTTACACTAGTTTACATTCCCACCTTGAAAAAGAGTTGCCTTTTCCTGGTTTCATCAGCTTGCTATCGTTAGATATTTTTTGACGACAGCCATTCTTCCAAAGTGAGATGGAATAGAATGCCTGCCCTCCGCGGTGTGGTTGATGGGTACCGCTGATCTCTGCAGGGTTTAGACGCGGAGGGGTGATATCAGGGAACGCAAACCAATTACCTGTGTTTGAAGCTGAGATGCGCTATCTAGCGAAGCAGACCACCTGCAGATAAGGTTAGAAGGACGAGACCCATTTTACAGATGAAAGGCGCTGGCTCAGAGCCAAGTTTACAGGTGTGTGTGTGTGTGTGTGTGTGTGTGTGTTATTTTTTTAATATTTATTTATTTATTTATTTATTTATTTATGTCTTGTCTTTTTGAGACAGGGTCTCGCTGTGCAATTCAGGATGGCCTTGAGCTCACTTTTGTAGCCCAGGCTGGTCTCGAACTCACACTGATCCTCCTGCCTCAGCCTCCCAAGTGCTGAGATTACAGGCGTGCGCCACCTCGCCCAGCTTTTGTGTGTGTTTTAAGATCCTTTAAAAATTGTTTTTGGGGTTTCGGGGTAGGGAAACTTCAGTAATTGTTGTGCTCTAAACGCTATAGTCCTTTTTTAAAGCCCGACTGTAGAATTACACTTTGCTTGAATGTTTTCTTTACCTGTCTTTATTTGTACCACCCCACTTCACTTTCTGAAAGAGTTCCTCCAGGTGAGGGCGGCCCTTTCACACCAGAGTAGGGCGGGTGGGTTTGGCCTGGGGCCGGCTGGCGCCTGAAAGACCTGCTGTGACCTGGGGCGTGCAGATGCTATCTTGGGGCGCGCCAGCGAGATCCAGGTGGGACAGGACTGGAGGCTAGGAGGTCCAAGGAACAGGGTTTACACCCTTGCCCCGCCCTCCGCCGCGGCCCGCGCCTGGGTCCCCGCTCGTCCCCGACCTCGGGGAGGGCAGAGCCGGTCCGCGCCTGGGGCTCGGGGCGGGCGTCCGGGCCGGGCGGCGGCCAAGTCGGCGCGCTCACCTGGCTCCAGGAAGCGGGGGCGGGGCGGGCGGGGAGCGCGCCCGTCCCCGGAGCCGCAGTCAGTCCCGCCGCGCGCCGCGAGGACGAGCTCGGCCTTGAGCCCGCGGCGGCGACCCCGGAAGGCTACGTTCGTCTGGGACCCGCGCCACGCGTGTTCGCGCCCGGAGGACGGCTCGCGGGCCCAGTGGGACACGGTCGGACCCGGCGCCTTCGGCCTGGCGACGGTGGCGCTGCGCGGTGAGTGACCTCGGGGATGGCGGGCGGCCCGCGCCTTTGTCTGGCGCCCTCGAAGCGCGAACCCGAGCCCGGTGGACCCGACCCTGCGCGGCGGAGTGGTCCCCGAAAGACTCTGGTCCCCATCGTGCCACCAGCGTGGCGCACCTGGGCAGCGGCGCAGGTGGCTGACAGGTGACACGCACGGCCCAGGACGGACGGACGCGGCGGCCCGCTCCTCCTGGCGAGGGAGTGGGCGCGGGGGACGCGGGTCTGCAGAGGGAAGTGTGAGGCAGATGGCTTTACAGGGTGGACTGGAGCCAGCCCAGCGACCCCCCGGGTCCCCGAAACTGCGTGAGGCCTAGGGTGGCAGGAGGGGAGGAGTTTAGCGTGGGAGGCGACAACGGTCCAGAGGCCGCCTTGGTCTCGCACAGACCGGCTGCTGGCAGCCGGCTGGGGATCCCGACCGGCTCTGAGCATTTATTTGCTGGCGCCTCACCTGCCTTGCAGGACCACCCAGACTCTGCCTTCCCTGCTCTCTGTCCTCTAAGCGCTCCTTCCTTTTGGGAGATAAAGAAGGCAGCAGAGCACTTGTCCTAGTTTCCACCTCTGCAGGGCTTGTCTCCCGCTCTAGACTAAGGACCCCAGCCCAAACCCTCCTGGGCCACCTGGGGCTGCCCACGGCCACGGGGGACCACCTACTCATATTGCTGCTGTGCCACACCTTCCTGGCCAGGCTGTCTGGTTGTCAGGGTTCGGTCGTTTGATGCCCCAGGGTCCACCTGCTTGTTGAGGATTCACTTGCTGTCACTGTGAACCTTAAGGTATACTCTAGGGGCTCCTGTGTCTTTTGGTCTCCTGTCTCTTGGTTTGGACAGTGAAGTGGGCTTTGGACAGTGTTCTTTGAGGATCTGATCCAGTGAGCCTGAGAGGGATAGGTGTCCTCCTTCCTTCCTGTTTTCCAGTAGAAGAGCTTGCTGGTCCATGGCATGTGTACTTTTATGTTTGTGTTGGTGAAAGGCCCGAGGCTGAGGCATGAGTTAGGCTGGTGGGAGATACACTGGAGTGGAGGTTTCTTTCTGTTCTGTCTGTAGGACACCAAGGAGAAAGTTTTTCTGAGCCAGGAAGCTTTAGGGAATATTCCATTGAAGACCTGAGTTTTATGGAGATTTTATCAGGCCATGCTCAGGGAGGGATTTTCTAGATGGTCACCCATGGGTGCAGGGACCATCCTGAATCTGTTTATCCTTCCAAGCCACTGCCTGGTAGGCACCTTCCCATGACGTGGATCCTCCTTAGACACTGGAGCCCAGGGACGTACAACTAGAAGCTGGGATGGAGCCACCCATAGCGAGGGGCCTCAGAGACCTGTCTGAATGCTCACCTCCTAACCATGTCGAGTTCCACCAGCCCAGGAAATCCCACACCAGCTGTGTTTGTTTGTTTGTTTGTTTGTTAAAGCTAGGACAACAAAGAAAATCTAGTTAAAAATGAATGTGAATGCTGGGCAATAACTCTTAAGGGTTTAACTGTTCTAAAATGAACAGGTGGGGAATTCCACCACCTGGCTCTAGCTTCCCTGTGTGGCCTTGGTGAATAGGTCACCTTATTACAATACAGAGAGATGCAGTTCATCACATTCAATGAAATGTACTTCCTCTCAGTGACTTGACTGTGAGGACCCTGTCATCTGTCTTTGTTGTCACCCCCTCTTCAGCTTCCTTTATTCTCAATAAAGAAGACATTTTAGTGACTCAGTCCATTTTAAATAATCACTCAGCAGTGAAACACTTTGGTTGAACCATTATCATCCACTATTAGAAGTCTGGGAGCTGGGTAGAACAGTGGAGGTGACGTTAGTGAGCCCCAGATGTCCCTGGAGCAGAAACGCCACATGAACAGCAGGAACACCGTCCTGGACAAGCTTTTACATCTCTGTCAAAATCTCTCATTTCTTACAGCAATTTCTTGCAGTGAGGAAGCTGAAACAAGGATGGCGGCTAGCAAGGCAGGGTTGTGATGTGTAGGAAGCCTGACACTGAGGGTGGCTGAGGCTGCCATCCACAGGGAGAATGGAAAACCGTGGGTACACAGGCCGAAGCTACTGTGGTCTTGGTAAAATTCAAAATTGTGGTTCTATATGCTTCCTTCTAAGCACTGTGAACAACACCATATAGGGCTAAGCCACCATTATAATAAAATTAAGTGGCAAAAGATTGAGGATAAACAGTGTAGTGTGAGATTAATCTCTAGAATATGTCATTCTGAAGTTCAGTAATATAAAATGAGACTTACAAGAGTAAAATGTGTCACCAAATAGGCTTTATAAATCTAAAGGAGAAAAACCTAAAAGGATTAATAAAATACATGAAGAATTTAAGGCTACTGGCAATGAGGGAAATGAAACTGGAACCGCACAAAGGTACTTTTCCACATTCGTAGTACTGGTAAAATGTTATGTTGTAGCTGTACTGAGTAGTGAGTGGGCAGGATAACTGAAAGCTTATATCACCAAGCAGAGGAATAAATGGGAACAAATGTTTTACAAAGTGATCTAGAAAATCTGAAGATAACTATCTTTCCTAAAACCCCGAAACTTCTCTTCCAAGTACACATACAGAGGACCTGGTTGTACTACAGATGGTCAGTGAAGTAACTTACTAAATATTTTTGTTTCCGAGTACTTGTAGATTCACATGCAATTTTAAGAAATAATACACAGACCTCACATACTCTTTACTGAATTTCTACAATGGTTAATACCATACCAAGCTGTAATGAAACCATCACAATCAGGAAATTAGCATTGTTACAACCTGTTTATTTCATTTACATTTCAGACCACTAGTTTATAATGCCCCCGTGAGTGTGTGTGTGTGTGTGTGTGTGTGTGTGTGTGTGTGTGTCCAGTTACCATGGAACTTTATCATCCTGTGAACAGTTGGTCTAATGACCAACACAGTCAAGGAACAGGACAATTTCGTTGCAGAATGCCTCGTGATACTGTGTAGTCACGGCCAACTTCCTCCATTCCACTCCCTAACAAATGGCAACAACAAAGCTGTTCCTCATTTTTTGCAATGTTGTCATTTTAAGAATGCCCTGTATGTAGACTCGCACATCATGAAACCTCTTGCAGCTGGCACCGTTCCTTCGTGATCTGTCCTTGTTGCTGGGTGAGTCTGTAGTTACCTGGCTTCTCTACCACTGTGGCATGTTTTGTGGTGTGCTTGATGGACAAGAGTTAAACCATTAATCCTTTCACAACTGCTGGGGTTATTTCCCATTGTAGGTTATTTGATTTAAAATTTCTGTGAACATTCAGGTATAGATTTTTGTGTGAATAGTTTTCATTTCTCTGGGATAAATGCCCATAAACATAATTGCTGAGTCCTATAGTAAACCCATGTTTAATTTTATAAGAAATTGCTAGGCTAGCCAAATAGCTCAGCAGATTCCAACACCTGCAAGCAGGGGCAGGGGCTGGGGATTCGATCTCCGGGCATGCCACCCCCTAGAGCACTCTGAGACTGCAGTTGAGTCTGGGCATGGCGGCGCTCACCTATAATCCCAGCTCTTGGGAGGCTATAAACAGGCAGATCACTATGAGTCTGATCTAGTAGTAAGACCTGAACACCCTGTAGACCCTTCCCTATAATATAATAGTAATAATAATAGTAATGATAATGATAATAATTTTTAAAAAAATGAAAAGAAATTGCCAACTTATCCAGAATGGATGTGCCACTGTGCATTCCCAGGTCTAAGTGACCCAGAAGCTTGACAGCCTGGACTGCATTTGAGATTATCACTTCTTAAAAACAATTTTAGCTGTTCTAATAAATGTGTAGTGATAGTTTATTGTGATCTTAATTTGCATTGCCCTTGTGAATAATGATATCAAAGGACTTTTTATATGCTTTTTTGCCATCTGTAAGTCTCTTTGGTGAACAGCTCATTTTCTAATTTGTTTGACTTTAGCTATGGAGTTTGCTTAGTTCTTTGTGTTTTGTAGATAATCGTCCTACTGGCTTGCAGATATTTCCTACCAAGGTACCATTTCTTTTCATTTTCTCTGAAGGGTTTTTCCTTAGGGGAAAGTTTTTTTTTTTAACTTTGATACATTTGAATTTATTCTTTTTCTTTTCTTGATGTAAAGCTACAAAGCCTTAAGTCTTTAAGACTGCTTTGTGCTGTATTATTCTTACAAGTTTTATAGTTTTCCATTTTATGCCTAAGTCAGTGATCAATTTTGAGTTAATTTTTTGCATAATTTATGAGGTTTATGTTGAAGTTTTCTGTTGTGCTTTCTTTTTGCTTGAGCCAGTAAATGGTCAGTGGATCTAGAACTGTTGGGTGGAGAGTTGGCCTTTACTCTATCAAATTGCTGTGCACCTCTGTAGAAAATCATTCCCACATAACTTCGCAGGTCTCCTCCGGGCTCCCTGTTCTGTTCCACTGAGCTGGTTCTGCCTGCTGCCAGCATCACTGTATCTCAACTGTTGTGCAATGTCACAAGCTTATTGAGAACCTTGTTAATGATTGCAGGCTTTGTGCTTTTCCATGTGAATTTCAGAAGAGTTCATTTATATATATGGAAGCCAAGCTGGGATTTTTATAGGAAGTCTGTCAAAGACCAAAGATCAACTTGGAGCAAATTAACAGTTTTACCACACTGAATCTTCTAATCCACCATCACAGGTTATCTTTCATTATGTATAGCTTTTATTTCTTTCACCAGTGTTCTCTGATTGCTAGAGTTCAGATTCTGAATCCATATATTATTTTTAGAGTGCTTAAGTACTCATTTGGGGAGATACTTCTAAATGGCATTACGTTTCTAATTTCAGTTTCCATATGTTATAGTTTCTTAGTATACAGAACTGTGAGTAGTTTTGTATTAATCTTATATCCTGCAAACTTGATGAGTGCACTTACAGATGCTTTACAGGACTTTTGGGTAGGTTTCTTAGGATATTCTAACTAAATCATCATATCATCTGCAAGTGAAGTCGTTTTATTTTTATTTACAACCTACATAGTTTTTTTTAACTTATTGATATCTTGCCGACCCTACATTATGATTATTGATGACGTACAGTTATCTTTGTGTGAAAGTTTTATGTCTTGTGATTTTTACCTTTACGAAACAGAGAGACCTCATGACATCTCCTCTAACAACCATGCAGGTATGACCAGACACTTCGAGGCATCTGCCAGCCTGGAACAAAGAAAACACCTTATCATATCTGCTTTCCACCTAATGTTTGACCATAAAACCCAAAACTTTAGAGATCAAAGCATGCAGAGAACCTACCTGGATCAGTTTAGATTCTAAGTGAGAAACAGAACTGGCTTGGTTGCTGGCTACCCAGACCACAGGCAGAACATCTGCCCTGTCCAAGGGAGAGATCTACAGTCATCTGCACATATTTCACCAAGAATTATTACTACATGCAGAGTACTAGGACCAGTCTCTGGCACACCATACCACAGTGCTGGGGATGAAGCCCAGGAATATGCTCTTCAGTGAGCCCTTTAGTAAACTTAGGACCCCTGCTCTATATGAACATAGGAAATGGATAGCGGGGCCCACGTGTGTCTAGATCTACATAAAGCATTCAAACATGTGCAGAAGCTCACAAACATATGCTTTATGAGAGCAAATGATCTTTACATTTTACATATAAATAATTTATGTAGAGAGAAGACTCATGGATAGATGAGTCTTTCTGTTGGCAATATATTTTTACTTATATGATTTATTTTTAATACTTTAGAGAGTAACACTTTATTTTCTGTCTGGGAATGCTACTTTATCTGATGAGAATGGTTTATGAACAGTCTTTATCTTCATCTAACTTTGTGTGTGGTTGAAACCTAACATCTTTGCTACACTTGCTGTTGAACCAGAAACGACAGAGCTGAGCTTCAGGCTTTCCATGGATAGCAAGGGTGCAAATCCTTTAAGAAAACCCACTGTCTATCTTGTATGTTCCGAAGATTCTGCTGGGAATTTTAGGATGTGTCAAGAAAAGTAGGTGTAGTTCTTGCCTTTAAGGTGCTTATGGTTATATGAGTGAATTAAGAAGTCCACTTACAAGTTTCTCCATACAGAATATTTGCAACATGTCCCACGGTGTATGCAGACAAGATGCTGCAGGACATCTGAAGAGAAGGAGTGCTCCTGCTAGAGAAGAAGAGTGCTCCTGCTAGAGGAAGAGGAGTGCTCCTGCTGGAGAAGAGGAGTGCTCCTGCTAGAGAAGAGGAGTGCTCCTGCAAGAGGAAGACAGACTCCCAGCCAGTTTAGTAATAGAGTAGTTTCCTCCTATTCTGTACCTTTCAGGTCTGTTGACCTGTGCTGTCCTGACAGTTCTCTGGGATTCTTGAAGATCTGTACATCCTTGCAAAGGTTCTTAGAACTCTGGGCCTACAAAGGTGAAGACTGTATCCCCAAGTTGCTTCCGTACTGTTTCTAGGCTGTCTCCTTCCTTGCGAGCTTCAAGAAGTGGTGGCTCTCTTCTCCCATGTTCTCTCTTTACTTAGTTGGTTATAAGGGGTTCTATTGTGCATTTATAGTTTGGGGAGTTTTCAAAATACATTGTTTACTTAAATATTTGCCTCTTTACATAGTCCCAGCATTGGCTCCACAAACAGGTAGGTGGGCTCTGCTCAGTCTAATCATCATCCAGTTGATAGGTAACAAGAGCCTGAGTCTTAAAGAACTCATGTGTCTAAGCCTGCTCTCTGATACTTGGAAGCCCACTAAAGAATTAGGACATCATCTGTTCAGTTAAGTTGTTGCCTTAAAAGACTGGATATGTTGAATCTATGTCCTGATTAAGTAAACAAAAATGATTTTCACATGCTTTAGGAGCTAGGCATCTGGCGTGCATGCACCTACACGTATGTGTGTGTGTGGTATGTGTGTGTGTGTGTGTGTGTACAGTGTTTTATTCTGTTTCCTTTGGATGTCTGAAAATGTAATAAAATTGGAACATTTTGAAGCTAATATTAATGAAACATAAACATCCACTGCAGGTGTCTTCCTAGAAATGAACAGAAACTACATCATATATTGGAACCAACCATAATGCATTACATTTCTAGTACCTTGCCACAGCCTGCCCTATAAAAGATATTGTGGCTCCATGGGAGATGGTGACTCTTCTATTCCATCACTGTTTTTGTTTGTTGAGATTTATTCGTGCAGAGAGGATTTAAAGCAGATTTTGAAAGCTACCCGTATTTATTACCAGACTGGTGTTTGGGAATTGTTATATGAAGGGGAGGTAGAACTTAGAAATGCATGGATCTAGCAAAGAATACTTCTGAAAATTCACATTTAACTGAAATTGCTGTTTAAAGCCTAGACAGATAGCTAGAAGGATAGCACCAAAGTACTGTGCTGTGGGAACTTAAAGTATATCTTAATTCAAGGATATATTGAAACCTGGAAATTGGTGTGTGTGTGTGTGTGTGTGTGTGTGTGTGTGTTTCAAACACAGAAAGAACAGCAGCTGCAATTTCTCACAAAGACAGAGGTCTTTATGAGACCTGCTGATTTGTTTACATGGTTATATGAGCTAGTTATTTCACTGAGATCTATATCTCCAAGACTTAGCTTTCTTTGTTTTTACTGTGCAAATAGAGGACTGGAGAATTCTACCCTATATTGTACCTGTAGAGGTTTATGCCTAATGTCCTTCAGTTGAGCTGCTATGTGTATAATTGGATGTTGACTCAGAACAGTAATATTTCTACCTTTCCAAATCCCAATATTTTCACATCCTTCCCTTAAAATCATCTTCCTAATCACCTTTTTTTGGATCTTCTGCACGTTGTGGATATGGTGATTTTCATGACAAATTACATGTACTCAATTTAGACTAGAGTTATGTCCTAATAAACCCATCGTAAGTCAAAAATACTCTTAGACTAAAATACATTTAATACACCTCACCTGTCCTCCAAGACATCATAGCCCTGCCTGCCTGAATGTGCTCTAGCACATCCAGTAGCCTTCCACTATCAAAATGCTGTACCATGATCCCTATGCTCTGAAAAAGTGGGGAATACCTCAGGGGGTTTACTGAATAGTGAAAATCAGGATGGTCTCATGGGTGTACTTTCACATCATCATGAAGCCAGAAAATGGTATGTCCAAACCCCATCAGCAATCAGGGACAATCTGTACAGTGTGGCACTCAGAAGGAAGTCAAGTATAAAAATGGACAAAGAACAATAGGAGCCATAAATGGTCTGTTCA
>PVJA010007668.1:46524-67614 GCA_004027025.1 Myocastor coypus
GCTATAAATCTACTTAATCCTAATAAGCCTGAAGAAAAATGAAGAAGCCAAGCAGCTTACGGATGATATTCTCTGGTGCTGTGGAACAGAAACACCACATCCCAGAACCTCTGAAAGAAGGCGCCTGCACACACAGGTCTTGAGTGGCTCTGGGGGCTTTTTCTATTCCAAGTCCCACAGGACACTCAGTGCAGTGTGGCCTAGAAGTAGTGGGGAAGCTGTGGCCTTGCACATCACTGTGCAGAGGGCCGCTTCTTGGTAGTGTGTGGGAGAGACGGGGGTCAGAAGGAACATAGAGAAGAAACGTTTGCAAGATGGGAAGAGGGCATGAGGAAGGGCGCGGCCCAGTCTGCTTAGGGGAAGGGTGGCTTCTCTTCCAGAAGTTCCTGCTCCTGCTCAGGTATGGGAAGTTGCCCTATCTCCTTGTAACAGGGTTTTTTTTGTTTTTTGTTTTTTGTTTTTTTTTCTGTGTGTGTTTGTTTGCTGCTTTGGTGATGTTAGAAACTATTTGCCACATTCTGGGCCTGGGATGCTGTGAGAACATTTCTGACCTAAGCAGCAGTGGTTGTCTACAGAGAGCAGGCTTAGGAGTGTGGGTAGTGTGGAGAGAGGAAGGGGAAGTGAGAGCAGCACAGATGTTAAAGGAATGAAAGCTACTCTCCTTGATGCTTTTCTTTCCCTTTCAGAGCTTTTATTTTACATGGCTCTGGGGTTTGTTCTCTGGCTTTCTGTTAAAAGTCGGAGGAGCCAAGTATATGTTGCCTGCCTCTAAGGCCCGTGTCTTAGATGAGGTTATTTTATCTGCAGAAGAACATGCATGAAAATTCTTGCTGAAGCACACCCACTGACCAAGCCCAGTGTCTCCTCTGATCTCAGAAGCTAACAGCTAGACCAGGGCATCAGTCTTGAGGTCTAGGGATCTTCCTGGCCTCTGGAAAGGAGGCAGAGGCCTAGGAAAAGGAAGTGGGCCTCCCACACCTAGCTGGCACTGGTTCTGGGGGATCTTGCTGCAGCCTCCATTTTTTGTGAGGCTCATCCCTCCCTGTTCATCCCGTCTTGCATTCCACACTCTGGTGGGGTTTTCTCATTTCTGTGGCAGTCTGTTTCTACAACCTAAATTCCACATAGTGAGCTCCCTCACCTGGTTCAGAGCTCAGAAAAGCCTTTCCAACATGTTCAAATGCACGGTGACTTCCCCCTCGTGAAATTCTTCCCCAATATGTGCTCTGTCACCTCTCAAAGGGAGAAGCATTCTCATAAGCACTCAGGAGTTCTGTAGTCAATCCTGAGTCATGCATTTAATCCAAAGGCCTAACACATCTGTCCTTCCAGGTGCACATGCCTACTGAGCGTTTCCTCCACCGCAAACCACATCGGGCTCTAAAAGCAGGTGCCCAGAGCCGCTGTGGTCCTGAAAGGAGGTTTAGGTATAGAACAGTGACCACAAGGACAGCAAGTCAGCTTGCCCTCTGAAGTCTAGGAAAGAGCAGTTGTAATTACTAATGGTTAACAGAAAAGCAGCTGGAATATTGAAAATTCTGCTTTAGTGATTTTAAAAAACAGTACCATTCTGTTGAAACTTAAATTCTACCAGTGTATGATCACTTTTAGGACTTACTATAAATGGAGTAATCTGGATAGATTTTTATTTGATTGATTATATTTTAGGGAAGGGTCTCCAGGGTATTCAGGGTCTCACTACTAAATCAGACTTGCAGTGATCCACCTGTTTACCGCCTCCCAAGAGTTGGAATTACAGGTGTGCGTGCCCATGCCCAGTCTCAAGAGCCATCTCAGCGCTCCCTCAGGGCGGGGCCAGCAAGGCAGGCCCTGGGGATAGAACTAGATAGATTTTTAAATATCAATCATAACTTACATGTTTTATAATTCATCCTGCTGTACCTGTTTAGGTCTATATGGTATCATTTCCAAACACATAAACCTTATCTTTAAATTATTTTGTGCCTAATACAGTGGGCATAGATAAAACAAATAGTTTCTAAATTCTCACCAGACATCTGTTTCCCAGGACATATTCACTGCAGCTTCAAGGGATACTGAGAAATGTTGCCACCTTGACAGTTTTAAAGATTGTTATTCGCTGTATCAAAATGAGGACCATTCCTCTGTAAAGGACTAGATTAAATATTTTAGGACACAAAATATGGCAACTGCTGAACATTGTCTTGGCTGCAGGAAAGAAGCTGTAGAAATAAGCAAACAGGGCCAACCAAATAGCTTAGTGGATTAAAGTGCCTGCAGGCAGGCTCAGAGGTCAGGGATTCCATCCTCAGACCTGCTGTGCTGGCCTTACCCTTGGGGCACGCTGAGACAGCCATTGAGCCTGGCTGTGGTGCTGTGCCTGTAATCCCAGATCTTGGGAGGTTGTAAACGGGGATCAATACAAGTCCAACCTAGTAGTGAGACCCTAAACACCCTGGATGCCCTTCCCTAAAAAAATACAAGAAAAAAAAAAAGAAAAAAGAAGGAAAGAAAGAAAGAAGGAAAGAAAGAAAGAAAGAAAGAAAGAAAGAAAGAAAGAAAGAAAGAAAGAAAGAAAGAAAGAAAGAAAGAAAGAAGCAAAGAGAAGGTTGCAATCCTAGCCCAAAACAACTGTCAAAAATCTGTGAATATTTGGTGGATGGATCATAGTTGGTTGAAATCTAGATAAAGAAAGAAAATATATTGGTGTTTTGGTATTTTGGCTCGAATAAAAGTGAAGTAGCATGATATATTACAACTGGTGAGATATTAGAAAAATTTTGAGCCAGTGTACAATTCAAGATTCCAATGTGGTTCACCTTTGATTAGGCATTTGCCTGATATATAATCAGCAGTAACACATAGTCTTTCACAAAGGATTTCTACATTTTTAGCCTAATTATACTTTAGAAAGGCTGTACTAACCTTCTGAATTAAACTGTAATCTCTTTACCAGTTTGGGGTGTGGTTTTTTGGGTGTGTGTGTGTGTGTGTGTGTGTGTGTGTGTGTGTGTGATTCTGGGGATCAAACCCAGGGCTTTGTGTATGCAAGATAAGAATGCTACCCTGAGCCATGTCCCCAGCCCTTGGCTTCTTTAAATATATCCTGTACATGAAATACTTAGATGAGAGGGAGTTCACATAATAACTACGTGATGAAAATTAAGGTACTGTAGTACTCTCATGTGAATGTCAGACCCATGTAAATGTTATTGGTCATGTTTTAAGAAACCAATGTCACTGGCCATATTATTTCTGAGTTTTAATTATAATATTTTTAGAAACACTGGTGCTATCCAGCTTAGCCATGTGAAGCCATGTTGCCTTCTGAAGTTCTTTGGTGGTTGGTTGGTTGGTTGGTTGGTTGGTTGGTTGGTTGATTGGTTCATCCTATGCTGGGCCCAGGAGCCACTAAGCCCTAAGCGAATACTTAGGACCATGTCATATCCTCTCAGGGAGCTGTCAGTGCACAGGGGATTCTGCACAGTTACAAGATGACAGCTACATTAAGGGCAGGCCTGGATGTCAGCAGGGTATATGACAGAAGGGTGGCACCAGGATTGGGTTGTTAGGGAGGGTTGCTGTAAGAAAGTGAGTTCTGAATTGAAGCAAGTTATCTGGAATATGTCTTATGATCAAATACAGACACATGTTTTTCTTTTTTTACTAATTTGTGACTGAAAGTAGAACAAACAAAACAAAAATCATAAGGTGAAGTATTTGTTTTGCAGAGAAAGAAACTAAAATTTACCCTCCCCTCCTGTCTGAGGAAAAGAATTAAGAATCTTGTTTGTATGACATTACCTTTGCACCCAGCTCCTTGTGGCAGACACCTCAGTGATAAGGTTCCTTCTCCTTCCTATTTCTCACCACTTCCTTCCTGTGAGCCCAACATGCCAAGGAGATGGGGGGGGCCTGGGGGCAGGGCAAGGGCCATGGTCCTCAAACTGTTCAGACCTGGCACACAGAGCCAGGCCCTAGAGCCAGTGTTTGTAGAAGCTCCCTGCCAAGCGAGTATTTGTAGAAGCTCCCTGTCAAGCCAGTGTGCTGCTCTGTGGTCTGCTCATAACCCTTACCCCCTGCACCATGAGACACCCTTCTTCTCTCTCAGGAGGACATGGTTCTGCTTCTGTGCTTTCTCAAAAATTGATATTTTTACTGTTACTCTTCACTCACACAAATGCAGATAAATGTCAGTGGACTACAGGACAAAAAATTACTCTGAAATACTATGCATAAATAATTGCATGCAAGGCTAATGAAAAAGATAAACTGCTTTTCAGCTTCCTGTTGATTATAAATCAGTACATTTGCCAAAAATTCGCCATGCCTATGAGAGTTGGACTTGCACAGTAAAATCCATGTGAAACGTTTGCCCTTTGGACTCTTTGCAAAGTCTCTTCTTGTTATGAAATTGATGTCATTTTTTAAATAAAAAACAGATAGGACATCAGGGTCTGATGCAGTTGTCTCAGGTTCCTTATTTAATGCTTTCTATAACACCATGAATATTCCATTGTTGCAGATAAGAAATCAGAAGCTGACAGAAATGATTACTGATAGGAATAGAATTAAAATTAAGATAAGAAGGCTTGATGGCAAACAACAGTGATCCTTGTACTCTACATGGCTGTGGCTGTGGCAGGAGGATCATGAGTGTGAGCCCAGCTGGGACAACTTGGGGAGAACTTGTCTCAAAAAAGGACTCAGTGCAAATGTTGTAGATTAAATCTCTAGTTAAATAATAATAATAATAATAATAATAACAATAATAATAATAATAATAATGTACTTAACTGGGCAAGGGTTTAATAATAATAATAATAATAATAATAATAATGTACTTAACTGGGCAAGGTGGCACATGCCTATAATCCCAGCACTCAGGAGGATGAGGCAGGTGGAATGCTGTGAGTTCGAGGCCAGCCTGGGCTACAGAGTGAATTGAGGCAGCAGGAACTACATAGCAAGACCTCCCTCAAAAAGACTGAAATACAATAAATAAAATGCTGTTATTAGCCCGACGTGGTGGCTCACGCCTGTAATTCCAGCACTCAGGAGGCTGAGGCAGGAGAATTGGTGCGAGTTCGAGACCAGCCTGGGCTACAAAAGTGAGCTCAAGGCCAGCCTCAACTGCATAGCGAGACCCTGTCTTGAAACGACAAAAAAAAAAAAAAAAAAAAAAAAAAAATGCTGTTATTTCACAATATTAGGCAATAAATGAGGAAACTCCTGTTCTTTTCATTATAAAACATGTGTATCTATGTGCATGCCTAGAAAGAACTGGTTCTTGCTATTCACATTTTCTCAAGGCTACTTGCTTAAGATCTTACTTTATAGGAATTAGCAACTTAATTATTAATAAGTTAGAAGTGTGTGCTGCACTAGACCTTCCATATACTTGTTTTTTACATGGGACCTACTCACAATGAAAATAACCATGAAGCTAACCCTGTTTTCTTGCATACATTTCTAAAGGCATACTCATAACTAGAGGTTCATACTTCTTTTTCTCAACTACAAAATATGAATAGAGCTGGCAGGGTTATTCCTGTAATTGCATAACTAAAAGTTTATAGAAATGTTAGAGATAAAATAAATCATTGCAGAAATAATCCTGCTATCTATCCATAGGTACATTTCTTTTAAGATTCTTTTCCTGAGCCTGGACTCCCAAAACATAGTGTAATTGACATTAGGTTATGAACATAAATTCTGAAGAACTGTAAGTCTTTAAAAGTAAGACAGCTCAGAAGGGTGTTCAGAAACATGTGCAGTAGTGCACCTGTAGCAACATGGCATAGATACACTGTACAGACTTTATGGATGAGCATAGACACACACACACTGCAGCGTGGACAGCATAGGATTAATTCCACTCAGCATACATGTGATCATACAACAGTGCCTCTGACATTCACTGCTTACAGTTCAGCAGCTTCGAGGAGGGTCGTAAGATGATGTGGGGGACCCCAGGTAAAGCAGGTCTTCTCTCATTTGTTTCACCAAGGGTCTCATAGTAATCCCTTCAGATCCATTATTTTGTCCCTTTGACTAGCCACTCCAGGGGCCCTGCAGCGTAGGGACTGCCTTCTCCTGCATCACTGTAGGCTTTCTCCACCCCCGTGTCTGCTCACCCCTGGTACTGAGTGTGGTCTGAAACTTGTGTGTGTGCATCAGCTTCCTGTGCTTCTGTTGTCTGTGGTGAGCAGGGTCTTTTGTTCTAGACTCACAGCACCTTCCCCACCTTTGACCTGCTTTGCACAGAAGCACGCACTGGGAAGCCATGTTATGTCTCGGAAAGGAATTGGTGGTAGAGCTGGCTGCTGTCTCCTCAGCCATCTCTACCCTTCCAGATAATCCTGTGTAGGCAAGAGGAAAGAGTCAGGCAGGGTCTGTCCAATAGCTTAGTATGTCTTAGCCCCCAACAGCCCTGCAGCATTACCTTCAGTTCACCTTGATCTTGAACCCAGCCCTAAGCCCAAGTAAAGAGTTTTTATTGCCTCCTTGTTATAGCAAATTAAGGCTCAGCAGAGTGGAATCTTGCCTAGAGTCACCCAGGTGGAACCCAGCATGAGACCTGGATCCTGACCTGCCTTTTTTTTTTTTTTTTTCCTGTACCAGGGATTGAACTCAGGACCCTGCACTTGCCAGGCAAGTGCTTATTCTATGGATCTATCTCTGTGACCCCTGACTTTCATTTCCTATAAAACACAACCTATTAAAATAATTAGGAGCTGCCGGGCGTGGTGGCTCACGCCTGTAATCCCAGCACTCGGGAGGCTGAGGCAGGAGGATCGGTGTGAGTTCGAGACCAGCCTGGGCTACAAAAGTGAGCTCAAGGCTAGCCTGAACTGCATAGCGAGACCCTGTCTCAAAAAGACAAAAATAAATAAATAAATAAATAAAAAATAAATAAATAAATAAAATAATTAGGAGCTGGGTCTTTACTCCTGTGCCTCCCTGTATTACAGCCTCACCATTTGCCTGGAACAGTGGTTCTCAACCTTTCTAATGCCGTGACCCCACAATACAGTTCCTCATGTTGTGGTGACCCCAAACCAAAAAATAATTTTGGTGACTACTTCAAAACTATATTTTTGCTACAGTTTTGATTAGGAATGTAAATACCTGATATGCATTATATATTCTTATTGCTACAAATCCAACATAATTTAAACATAGTGATTCATCACAAAAACAATACTTAATTATATGTTGAGAAATGTTGATTACTAATTTCCAATAAATAACATTTCACCATGGGTTTAGATATGTATTTTCCGATGGCTTTAAGTGACCCCTGTGTTTTGATCATTCAATCCCCACCAGGGTCGTGACCCACAGGTTGAGAACTGCTGGCCTGGAAGATAGGCTAATGACTTTTATCTACACTGATCCCTCTAAAGCTGCACCACAGTAACATTTAGGAATCTAGCTATTTGGGGAGCATATTTATAAAAATGGAAGCCAAGCAGATAAGATTGGATTGTTTCCCAGGACATTAAGGTTGTGAACTTCTTCCTATGATGAATTTCACCCTGCTAGCTGACAAAAGTTGTCGGTAATCATGTAGACATTGCACAAACACCCAACATTGCCATTGGCTATAATCCAATCAGTATAGAAGCCTGAATTTCAGTGTAGAGGTCTGTAGCAGTCTCTGTAGAATCCAGATGTCCATCCTTCCTGTTCTTTATCTTTTCTGCTTTTTCTGAAAACCTGTTACTGAAGAGAAGCTTTACAGAAAGCCTCTGCAAGTTTATACAATGCTCTACAGTGCTCTGCAAGTTTATCAGACTTTCCTCTTGCTCTCTGTTTTATTCATTGTAAAAGTAAAATAAAGTAAAGGTGGCCTCAGCTGTGTAGCTCCTCTTGTATGCAGACAACTCTTCCTCACAGTCTGGAAAGCCCATCGTGAGGGCCATCTTCAACCTTCTCTAATCTCACTGCCTTGAAAATGTGAGGATGAGTAAGAATATTTAACAAGGCAGGCCACCCATCATTTGTGACCCGAACCAAGAAAATGTGTGGCGCTTAAGTGTCATTGTCCTGGCCATGGTCTCTGCTATACATCAAAGCTGCTGACGCTCAGACAGCACTGTCCATGGTGAGGATCACCAGTCTGGGACACCATGATGCATCAGCTGGTCATTCATGTTCCTTGTCATTTTTTCCTGATCCTATTTATCTTTTCATTTCAGGCCAGCCAAGTCTAAGAAGGTTTGCCAAAATAGTCAACTCTAACTAGGTTGGTTTAAATATCTGATCTGAACTCTTGCATTTCAGTTAATTCTGTGGCCAGTAGCCTTCCTTTCTGAGATATCAATAAAATCAGCCACTTCAGCCAGGCATGATGGCATGTCTGTTAACACAGCATTCAGACGGCTCATACAGGAGGATCATGAGTGCAAGGCTAGTGTAGGTTTCCTGGTGAGTTCAAAGCCAGCCTGGACCACTCCAGGGAGGCCCTGTCCCAAAAAAGCAAAACCAAAAAAAAAAAGAAAAATGAATCATCTGAGATGTAAGGGGAAGTTTTTTGTTTGTTTTGTAAGGGGAAGTTTTGATGTGAAATTCACTACAGGTCTAAGAGAACATGCTGGCTGGGCAGCAATACGGCCTGGGGCTAAGGAATAGCTCCGTATCCCTCCTTACACTCCTGCTGAGCTTCAAGGGTTCTTGGTCCAAAATAGCTGTCCTTTGTGAGCAGCTTCCCAATGACTTGCATGTTGCATGCTGTTCCAATCTATGACAAACCCTTAGAGATTTGGTTTGTGCACAAAGGAATGTCACGTGTGGGCCTGACAATACCATCGGACTGAATGGGTGAGTAGAAGGCAGGACACAGGCAGACAGGCTGGGAAGCAGCGCCTGGGCGGGGCACACACGTGCAGAGAGGGCCCAGCAACATGACTTTGTCTAGTGCCTGAGACACGCGGACAGCCCCAACACCCAAGCTGCCAGCAGTAATTAAAAAGTGTTAACTGCATTTGCCTGTGATTGTTTTGAATAGCAGTTGTTACTTTCTAAACAGAAAGGTAAAACCCCACATGTCTGCTGTGCTATGATTCTGTATAGTAATCTATATTATAAGTTCTCAGTATTTAGTTAGAGCTTCCCTGCATGGAGCTAAGAGAAGTCAATAGAATACACACTCCTTTCTTTATATTCTTAGACCACAAGAAGCCAAAATCTGTTTTCTCTGTGTCTCTTTCTTGCTCATTGTTCGCAAGTACTACATGTGTCCCAAACCTCCATTTCCAAATGAAAAATTTATTACTTAGAAATTTTTATCTGTTCATCTGTTTTGTTTTGATTTTTGGATGTTCCAATTTAAGTAAGTCAAGAAGGGCAATGAGGGCTGGCCAGAGAGCTCAGCGGACTAAAGCACCTGCTTAGGCAGAGAGCAGCAGCTGCGGTTCCATCCCAGGCATGCCATGCTGGCCCTGTTTCTGGGGTACACTGAGAAGTTGATTGAGACTGGGCCTGGTGGTGCATGCCGTAATCCCAGTGCTTAGGGGCCTGAAAACAGGAGAATCACCACTAGTCCAATCTACATAGTGAAACCCTGTAGACCCTACACTAAAATGCACTTTTAAAAAGGTGGGGGGGTGATAGAATTATAGTAGATACTAAAATTATTTTAATGGGGGCTGGGGAGATAGCTCCGAGGCACAAGTGCCTGCTGGGCAAGTGCAAGGTCGTGAGTTTGAACCCTGGTCCCACAAAAATAAATAAATAAATGAATAAATAAATAAATAAATAAATAAATAAATAAAATTATTTTAAAATGTTTGGCCACATATTTTAAAAAATCACACATATCAAAATGTCGCACTATTCGTTCCATTGCTGCGTTATTTCTTGGGTCTAGATGACCCCCGCAAAGCTGTAGCAATGCTGAAACTGTAAGGACATTGGCAACTCCTAGAGATGGACTAAATAAATGCCTTTGTATGAAGGAATACACGTGAGTCTTTAGGGGACAGAGGCATAGTGATGTGGTTTATGTCTAGATGTTTCCCAAAAGCCTCATGAGTCAAAGGTGGAGTTTTTTGAGAGGCAGCTGGATCTAAAGTATGTGACTCCAGGAATGAGTTCATGGGGCCAGGCTAGGATCTGGACACTAGGATTAAGGGTGTGAGTGCTGCCGACCCTGAGTAGGCTGGATAAGATATAAGGCACTAAAAGGCTATCCTCAGAGGTGTCACTGTCACATACCCTTCTCAGTGCTCTGGCTGTCCCTTGTTGCTGCGCTACTTTCTGCTGGTCACGATATGTTTCTCCTCTGTGATGCCTCTTTACTGTAGAGCTGATTGGGAACTGAAACCTCTACAAACTGAGCTAAATAAACCTTTCTGACTTCAGCGTTGTGTGTCGTGTTTTATCTCAGCAATGAGAGAAGAAACTAAGACATTATGAAACTTTTACCTGATTCCTCAGAGTTGGCTATGTCCTTATCATCGCTACAACCGTACCTTTGATTTGCCAGAACGTTACCAGTGCAGCGATCACAGTTGCGTGAAGATCACTTTAATATCTTGCTGCTTGGAGCTGCCCCCAGAGGTGCCATGTCACATACCCTTCTCAGCGCATGGCAGCTCTTCCAGGTCTTCCCTCCTGCAGCTGGCTGGTGGTGCAGATCCCTCCTCATACACCACCTGGCCTCTACCCTGCATGTGTGACAAAGGACAAATTATAACGTAAAAAGACCTAGCATGGCTTTGTTTTGTGTTCTAGAATTGAGCAACCCTTTATTGCACGAAATAGATTAACTGCATTCGGAGCTCAGCTGAGCTGAGCAGAAGTTGGTGCTATAGATAGAGAAGGGCTGAGAAGAACAGAAATACAGAGCAAGAGCACTGGTCCTTTCAAAGTCACTTTCCATATAAGAAGTAGAATTATGAGACAAAACAAGAGAGATTAAGCCGGGCGTGGTAGCACATGCCTGTAATCCCAGCACTTGGGAGGCTGAGGCAGGAGGATTGGTGCAAATTTGAGACCAGCCTGGGCTACAAAACTGAGCTCAATGCCAGCCTGAACTGCATAGCGAGACCCTGTCTCACAAAGACAAAAAAAAAAAAAAAAAAGAAGAAGAAGAAGAACAGAGATCACTGACTAGAGAGCATCCAGTTGCTCTTTCCCACTTTTTTGTAAGGAGAAGGATGAAGGCGCTTCACTGTCCAGCCATCAAGCTGATCTGCTTGAGAATCTGGAGTGTTATCTCTTCCAGGTCTGGAGACAGGGACTTTAGACAGCTTGCTGCGCTAAGAGGCCAGCCCAGGAGTCTGAGCCCTACAGTGACCTGGTGGGCATCAGCTTCCATCTTTGCTCCTTACTCACCCCTTCACCACTGGGACACAGCTAGGTCACTATGGAGAGGAGAGCCCTGAAGTTGTCTCTCATGAGTCGCCAAAGGCACCCAAGGATGGGAAAATACAAACATCAGGTGTTGGGCAATTATTTTGTCTAAAGAGTAACTTTTGATGATTAAAACCTCATATTCAGGCTGGTAAATATTCTGGGAATTCTGTTTTTCCTGTTTTAGAAGATGACGTATTTTGCAACCACTCTTGAGTTCAGTGTCACCTTCAGAAAGATCACATTGTGAGATACAATACATTGTCATTGTCCTGTAAGAATTAGGTCATCTGCCACAAGGCTGAGGTACAGGGAGGCATCAGGGACCATCTACTGGCAAATTCCCAGTCCTCAGCACAGGTCTGCAGAGGATAGGTGGGCAGTTTATTTGGAATGAGTACATTTAAGTCCCTTAGGTCCCTTTGTGGAGCAAAACAAGTGTGTAATTGTTGCTGAGATTTGAGTTATAAAAATGAGTACCTACTTTTTATTCTAGTTTATCTTCCTAGGAAATTCTGCAGATTCTTTGCTTATTGGTCTGATGCACAGGCTAGGCCTGATTTCTTTGCTGTGCCCTGGCCACGCATACCCTTTCTTGCAGTCAGTGTGAGCATCTCCTCATGACCTTTTGTGTTTGAAAGACTCAGAAGCATGTCTAGCCCTGTTCTCTTCTCACCCCAGGGCAGGGTGTGGCCCTCTGGCTGTGTACGCTCATGTGGAAATGATCTGCTGGACTTGTTGAATGGGTTGACTTTTTATAGATGACACACACTGAACGTGTTCCTTGCTGGATAGACTTGGTGTGCTGGTGCTATATCATTTGGAGGCACTGTACATGAGATAACAAGGCAGTGGTGTTTGTTCTCCTCAGGTTGTAGGGCTTCTGTGTTATCTTCTCAAAAACAAAAAAGAGCTGTATAAGTTTCACAGGATTGTTTTTACAATAAAGCAATGTGGAAAGCTCCACAAGTCCCGGCTCTTAGGCTAACACTTTGTCTTTTTCTTTCAGCTGCTGAAGAGCCTGTGAGTCCAGGATGGGAAACCACGTGGGAAAGCGAGAGCTAGGTGCTGAGAAGGGCCATAAGGTAAGGCCGGGCTGAGCTTCCAGTCTGGGCTGCCCCGAGCAGTGCCTGTGGTTTTGGTTATTAAACACAAATCCTCCTGATGTGGCCTAGAGCAAAGGGCGTTCAGCTAACATCACTCCTCACAGGTGGTTGAGAGGAGGCTGTGTCCCTGTGACTATTCTTGTTAACTTGTCCATGAAAATTGTGTCGGTAAGTAGGTGCTGACCTCGCAAGGAAATGTGAGGAGAGAAAACAGAAAAAGAAAAATGTGGAAAAGAGAGATGAGACCTGGCATGAGTGGTGTCACGTGTGACTTGTCAGGAAGTTCTCACAGAGCAGAGAGCTTATAACGTGCCTTTGCTGTCCAGCAAAAAGATTTCTTAAACACATTTCCTATTTTCTCATTTTCGTATATTTCCACATTTTACTCTAATAAGCTACTGCTTTGAAAGGAACATGGAAATCTAGACCAAGTTATGAAAGGTAGAACTGGACACATTTTCTCTTTACCGCCTGATTCCTTCTACTAACTTCCAGCTGCTGCCCTCCTTCCCTCTCACCCCAGAGACAACCTCTGCTTTTCACTTGATGTGCAGAGAAAGGTCCCAGAACATGGCTGCAGAGTGCATTGAGCCTCTTATATGACCCCTACTTGAGAAATAGCTGAGCAGTACCCTCAGCTCTGCGCTAAATCAGTGACCTGACTTCCGAGTTCAGCCCCCTGGTACTCAGGGCCCTTCCTGTCCATTACGTTCTGCAGCTGCCCCAGGTCCCTTGCTTCTGGGCTCCTGCTCAGCCTGACTACACATCTCATCTCCCAGAGCGCTTTCCAGCCCTGGAGATTCAGGTGTGGATGCCGACACAAGCTTCTCCCTCTGCCCTGCACTCTGTGCTTGCATGGTCTGGGCCCTCTTCCAGAACCACTGGGACCTCAGACCTTAGGACTTCAGGGTAACCTTGGCTCACAGACTGACCCCAGCCCCACCCCAGGCTAAAGGTGGCTAGCCTTTCCAGAGCTGCCTGTTCCACATGCCTGTACACCATTTGGAAAGTACAGATAGACAGGAAAAATGCAGTTCATCTCTATCCTTGCAGCTAGAGTTGATGTGGCACTTCAAGCACATCATCTGCATTTGCCATGTTAAATACCGATCAGCTAGCTTCCTCTCTCTAGTTGGGATTCTCTGCACTCACTTCTACCCTTGGAGTGTCTCCGTGGTGTGGCCCTCAGTCTCCTTCTCAGGCATTTAGGATCGTGTCGTTCACATGTGCCATACTAAGGAGGTCCCCATTGCCACGCTGTCTGTTCATTACTTTGTCCACCTCTCAACAGAGATTGCAGGTTATGAGGAAATGGACCTGGCAGCATACACAGGCCTCTTGAGTCTACCCTACTTGGTAGGGATAACAGGAGCTTCAGTTCCTTTGGCACTACCCTTGAATTTAACATAAAACCACATGTGCTGCAGCTCAAAACAAAAGCCAGTGCACTGTGATGTCAAGGGTGGAACCCCACCGGCACCCCTCTGCAGAAGTGCCTCTGAAATGCCCACTGAACTGAAAGAAGCTCAACTGTCATCTCCACACGCCTTCACCATGAACTCTAGTACTGTTGTGTTTAATGGTCCCTTTCTATTATAGTATTTAATATTTAATGAACTTGTTTGATGAACTTTTCATCAGTGAATCCTTCTGTAATCAGTACTTAGACTCAATTTTTATTTTATAACAGCCAAATGAGTTTCCATAATTTGCTATCAGATCATACATGTCAAACAAGTGAGTGCATCGTTCATGTTCGTATTAATGCCTTTAAAGTGGTGAACAGTATTACCTAGTTTCTTACCCAATGATTTATAAATATATAAATGACGGGTAAAAGTTGAATGGGGGAGCCTAGTTATTTTAATGCATACTTAGTTGCACTCCTGCTCATTTCCTTGTAACTAACAATAACATTCAGCCCTATTTGTTTGCCATGGGGAAAGAACATGATTTGGCCATAGTCTCCAAATGGGAGGATCTAGTTTCACCAAAAGTGAAAGTGGGACAACCGGCTCTGATCTGGTGCCAGGCTGTTAACACTGTATGGTATTTTAGTTCACAGGATAGCTGATTTGCAGCTCTATTTTCTAAAATCCCTCGGTGGCTTACAGCTTCTTTCCTGTTACTTAACACAGTAAACATCAGAATATTCTTTGAATTTGTTCAATTCTGTCACAAGATTGTTGAGCAACAGAGAAATTTATTCTTGTGATTTTGTTTTGTGGAACCTAATTTTTAAAGTTCTGATGATTTCAAAGCAAATTTTAAAAAACTAAGAATTTGAAAAACTGTTTTTACAGGTGTTATTTATATGTAACGAACAGTTTCATTTTAATTTACAGAGACTGTTTGGCACCTTTCAAAGTATGCAGTTAGTGATGAATAGAAAAAATCACCCAAACTTCCACTCTGGGTTTTATCCCTTGGCACATTTCTGTTGGTGGTATAGGAAGGCTTTTTTTGTCCACTTGCACAAGGGACAAAGAAACCTAGTCAGCTTCGGCGCCCTGATCACCAGTCTTCAGGCAGGGAAGTCCTGCGGGGAACGCTTGCCCACATTCGCCCACCCTGGGAGCTCGGGGCTCAGCTACAGGCCCAACCTGGCCCTGGGTATCCAGCTCTCACCTTCTGTCACCAGCACCTCACTCCTCCCTCACCACTGCCTTCACAGACCTTCAGCTTTGTGGCCTGGTGTAAGTTGTCTTAATGTGCTAACCCACTGACTGGGCCCACTGGGCCAGCACAGAGCAGATCTTTTTGGTGTGTGATACTGGGCTTCGAAGATCCCCGAGTCACTTCCCCTGCACTTTTTTTCTCTCAGCTAAGTTCTTAAATTTTCTAGGCTGGCCTCAAACTTGTACTACTTCTACCTGTGTCTCCCGGAGTGCTGGGGTCACAGGCCACCACGTGCAGCCTGGAGTGCCTCCCTTAACTGCTGTGTCTACAGGAACATCTTCAGTATGCATTGGTCCCTGAGGCCTTTCAAAGAGTAAACAAATGAAACCCTATTTACCAATTCTGCGGTTGCATGAAACCTACTGTTGTGGCCAGACTTTGGCTATGTTGGCTGCTGCAGAAGGAGGTGAGGAAACCTGGCCTCTTCCTTCAGGAATTTCCAGTTTGTTTTGTAAGCTTTTTTGTTCACCAACTCACCCCCTTCAAATTTTATCACTGACTTCTCTGGTGATGAGGGAGGCTTGTGAGGAAATAAGAGGAAGACACTGGATGAAAGAGTAACTTTGCAATGTGACACTGTTGGCCACATCCTGTGAGGTGGGGCCTCTGGTAGCAACATGGTACAGGGCCATGTTCCTGCCGTCCAGATAGAGGGTGGGGCATCAGTGTTGCTCAGGGAGACAGGCTCTATCACTGCAGACAGAACTGCTCAGAGCATGACTCATGCATGAACACAGCTCGTCCTCAGGGCCGTTCTCGTCTCTGAAACAAAGAAATCCGTGTTGTACCTTTGACTCGCTTTCTAGTCACAGTGGAATTTGGTTTCCAAACTGCACTATTGCACTTCTTTGTGAGTTTTTTTTTTACAGACTTGTTTGCTTCTTACTTAGCTACTGCTTTTGCCATGTACCTTGGCTTAACTGCAAACACACAGTTTTTGCTGCCCTGGATAGCCCGGACACTCCCACAGAGGCTGTAGGAGAAAATCCAGTCCCAAGAGCTATAAGTAACGCCTTGCATGGGGTGCTCTTGTGCCTGCCTGACAGCCCCAGACACCTTAGGTGATGAGACTTGTGGCTGTCTGCCAGCTCACTCAAGGAGTACCTGGTCTTTGTTAGCAGCAGGACCACTGCTCTTGGGAGACCCACATCCTCGGGTCAGGCTCTATGATATTAATTGTCTCACTGTTTCTCCTGTGCCTTTACTCTTTGGAGTGTTCTGTGGACAGGTGGGCCTCTGCTGATGAGCTGTAAGGGCTGAGGGCCCGTGTGTCATGGAGCTAGTACTGCTGTTAATTGTGGTGGCTGCCATAAGCCATACACAGTGTAAAAAGGGTCTGAGAGCTTGCAATAGTTAAATTCATGTCCAAATTTTGCAGTGAGGAGTACCTAAGTCTATTTGGTATGTTTCTACTTATACTGTTTTGGGATTTGTTGGGTATTTTTTAATTTATGTTCTGCACCAAAGCCAAGGGCATGGCAGATAGGCATAGGAGACAGGTGCTGTGCACCTCTCCAGGGTGATCCGGCTCCCGGCAAATCCATTCAGATATTTAATTGACATTAAAACTCAGCTGTTTTGATGAGACTCCAGATACCGAAATGACATTCTCAGAAGTAAGACATTTAGTTTGCAAATATACGCAGAGGCGTTGAAGCAGCTCAGCTCTTCCCATCAACATGAAGATGGGATTTTTCACTTTGACAGAGAAAATAAGTTTCTAGGAAACAAGAACATCCCAGCTGTGAAGTGTGGCTGGCTGTTCTTCGAGCCCATTCCTTCCGGAGCCTTAAAGCCTAAAGCATTTCACCACCACTGTGGAGGGTTCTCAGGTTAGGTAGCATTGCCCTAAGCTCTGCCTCTTCCATGTCTGTTCAGGAATGAGAAGCAAGTGGATTCCAACTCCGCTTCCTCCAGCAGTCCTCACCCCAGGAAATCGAGTCCAGAAACAGCAGAAAGTTTCTGATGGCTGTGTCTGTAGCCACGGGGTGTACAAGAGCTCAGGGAAGGTTTGTCAGATGGCTGAGTCCTGACTGGTTAAGCCATCATGGAGGGCTCCAGCATGTTTCTTTGCCCAAGCATGGGGATGCAGTGGACTCAGGATTCCTCAGAACCAGCATAGAAGAGAAAAGAAATTTCTTCATCTCCATTGCCCCAGAGAACAGCAGAAACAGGGTCCAGGCACCTCAAGAAGCCAAACCCTGCTCTGACCTTTTCTACTTGACACTTGTAGCTACTGTATAAGAATGAACAGCAACTGCCTGTATTCTAATTGAAAGGATAGATTCCTCATGTTTTTTTTTTTTTTTTTTTGTCTTTTTGAGATAGGGTCTCGCTATGCAGTTGAGGCTGGTCCTGCGCTCATTTTTGTAGCCCAGGGTGGTCTCGAACTCGCACCAATCCTCCTGCCTCAGCCTCCCAAGTGCTGGGATTACAGGCGTGAGCCACCACGCCCGGCTTTTATTATTTTCTTTATTTTTCTATTTTTTATTAGTACATGTTTGTAGTACATAAGGATTATATTCCTTGTGTTGAGTTGGTACATACACTGTGTCCCTTATGTCTTATCCAGGCTTAGGGCAAATAGGGAAGATAGCACCTGACCTGAATCCCAGCATCAAACTATTGATTCCAGGGTCACACACCCTAAAACCAGCCACCTCAGGAAAACCCTACTTCGGTTGGGGAGATAGCTGGAAGTGCCTGCCTAGCAAACACGAGGACCCAGGTTCAATCCCTGGTACTCAATGCTGTGCCTGCCCCTCACTCAGCTGGCCACTGAAACTGGGCATGGTGGCACAGGCCTACAATCCCAGTCCTGGGGAGGCTGAAACAGGACAATTACTATGAGTCTGAGCTGCATAGTGAGACCTTGTGCCAAATAAGTAAATTTTAAAAAAATAAATAAAAGGAAAGCCCTACTTACAACTACAGGAGGCTTTGTGGGAACACCTAGACACAGGCCATAGCATTCAGCCCTGGCCTCCCAAAGATTCATGCTCATATTACACAGAAGGCATTTGGTACATCCCCACAAGTTGCCAAAGTCTTTACATTTTCAGCATTGTTGAAAAGTCCAGGTCCCAAGTCTACTTGGAGATTAAAGTTAAACTCTTAGCTGTGTACCCCTGCACAAATGAAAAGAAACTTAAACACTTCTAAATGGCACAAGACAAACATTACCAGCCCAAAGATACAAATAGGGATATGGGATATGGGGATCAGCCCAAAGTAAGTCCATGGTGCAGCAGGGAATACATTAATTCCTCCTCTTCCATAGGCAGCTTCTGAGGCAATCTGGGGCAAGATGTGAATTCCAAAGGAATTGGGTGGCTCCAACCCTGTGGTACTGTAAGCAGCTGTAGCTCCATGGCTTCTCTCGTGGCCTGCCTTGCTGCCTCCTTGGAGTTTTCCTCAGACTAGCCATGTCTCTGGCTACTTCAGACTTTGAGGTCTCCCCTGCACCTTCAGCTTCACACTCACAGCTTCATACATTGCTTACTCAGGGGCACACTGCCTGGAGACCTGGGTGGAAGGCTTTTGAAATCTGGGTGGGTTTCCTAACCCACAACTTTTGCATTCTGCATGCACCTGAAACCACCAATCTGTGGGTGGTCCCATGAATCTTCTGCCAGCTCAAGTGGTAGCCATGCTTTCTCCTCACTGGGTTGTGGGGTTCTAACACCTATGAACCAAATGCCAAGGATCAAGTTCCCTAGGCTGCCGCCATTCTTGAACATAGTACTTCAGGCTCTCTTGCCAAAGCAAAGTCTTCCACTTTTGTAATATTAAAGCTGCCAAGGGTAGAGTCCTGCTCGTTCTACTGGTGTCCTCCGGCTATCTTTTCTGTTCTCTTCTGAAATACTTGGCTTTTTCTTTGGCTTTTTCTTACTGGCCTTTTCAATAGTCAGTGTTGCTTCTGTTCCATTTTTGCAGGCCACAACTTCACTGGAGCTTTCTGACAAAAACATTTTAAATCATTTGGGTGGGCTCTTTACCCTCAATTCTCAACAAAAAATCTGGCCAAAAGCCCCCCACAATAGCCATGCCATACACAGTCTTAGCGTTAGACTGCCTTGAAATGTCTGCCAGATCAATTAATCTACCCTGTTAGTCTCAGAAAAAGTCTCTGGACATGAGTAAAATGCAGACAAATTTTCTGCCAAGGCATAACACACATAGCCTGGAAAACAGCGGCTGATCAGTTCTTCTTCCCAGCAGAAGCCTCTCGAGCCTTTACTGACGAGATTCCTACCAGCAGTCTGGTCTCCTGAGCTCTGAGCAGCATCTCCCATCAAATACAGCCTCAGGCACTCCAGGGCTGCTTTTTCAATGGGCATTCCTGAGCCTTTCCTAACTCTTGTGCTTTGCACAAGCCAGTTCTAAGTTCCTAAACCACATGGTCAGATACCGTCAGAGTGACACCACCACTTCTCTGGTACCAAATTCTGTCTTAGTTACTTTTCCTCATTACTGAGACAAAATACCCACCACCCAAAGTTAAGGGAGGAAAGATTAATTTAGCTCACAGTTTGTAAAGGATTCAGTCCGCAGTCAGCTAGCACCCAGGCAAAGTGGCATGACAAAGAAGCATCACAAATGAGAAACATGTCACAGCAGGTGGAAGGCAGCAAAGGCAGCCACGCCACTAGTGATGGCCTCTTTCTGTCTCATACAAGCCCTAAGGTGGGCCTGCTGCATCTCAATTCTCTTTTCATCCCCATCCCCTCCCCTTCTCTTTCCATCATCTGTCGATCCCCTTACCACTTGAAAAAAAGATGCATCTCCCTTCTTCCCATTATCTATCTTTTATTTTGCTCTTTGTTTATAATTTGAGTTTTTCATATGAGAGAAACTATATGCTATTTAAGCTACAGTATTTTGTTTATTTCAGTTAATATGGTGATCTCAAGATTCATCTGCTTTTCCAAATAACTTGTTTATCCTTGTAGTTTAAATCACTGAGAGTAGTTTAAATATTAAATAACCTTGTGTTTGAAGTGGCTGTCCAATAGGATTGGCTGGGTACTGGACATAATGACCCTCTTCTCTCTTCTCATCTGTGATGAGATTTGCTATTCCTTCCATTTATTCAATTAAAAAAAATGAGATCTTTTGCAAATAGTTTTGCACCAGAGTGCAGTGGGTGCAGAAGGTAAAATAACTGACCAGTGCATGAATGCCAGCAACTTGACGGAGCCAGTGCTTGCGCACTGTGAGCTACACAACAAGCTGGCTCGCATGCTCCTGTGCCCCTCGGCCAGGGGCCCTGCACACAGCGCTGTTTCGTATTCCCTCGGACTTCAGAAGTATGCTTTAAAACAGCATCATTCATTCCTGGTGACTGTGTCTGGGCCTCATGCATTCCCAGAAGCCTGCCTTTGCTGATTTGCTTGGCGCTCTGAAAGAACTTCTAGGAACTCCTGGGAACAGGAATAGGGTAACACAGAAAATCGGTCCCACAGAGAGCCTTTTCAAAGCAGCTATGATTAATGAGTAGCCTGATTTTTTTTAATAATAAACATTGCCATTTATTTATTTCACTGAATACTTGGTTAATTCCCTAATTTTTTAATTATATTTATTTATTTATTTATTTTTGCTGGACTGGGGTTCGAGCTCACAACTTGCACTTACCAAGCTGGCACTTGTGCCACGGAGCTATCTCCCCAGCCCCTGTTGCTATTATTTTAAAGAGAATAAAAAATAATAGATATGGCATTAGAAAGGATACACAATTTCCAAAAAAAAAATAAAAATCAATACGGATTAAACAACGAAGTGACTGGAAGCAGACAAAGCAGAAAACATCAATAGCAAAACCATACACTTATGTACACAGGATGAATCAGATATTGGTCTCAAGAACCTTCAAAAGGTTCAGCATATTGATTATAGCACAATGTAACGCTAAAATTATGTTTGGAATACATGTCACTCTTGTCTTTTTGATATGTACTGC
>PVJA010007669.1:0-67578 GCA_004027025.1 Myocastor coypus
CATGACCTCTGCATTCCCCTATGTGTCCTCGCATTTGCATTAAAATTCCAAAGGTGTGATGTGCTGGCTGGAGAAGCAGACAGGGGATGAGAAAAAGTTATGAATTCGTTAGCTCGGCTTTATTTTGTAACCACTGGAGACAGACTTTGTGTAAAATATGAGTGGAACGATGAGGTCTTAGAGCCAGAATCAGCCAGGGCTTGCCGGGCACCTGTGTTTCAGCGGGTGTTCCAGAGTGTCGATCGGTGAATCAGGGGGCTTCCGTTCTAGGGTGAGGTGCACAACTTTTTCTTTCAAGTGTAGCCTCTCTGATTCCTCACCAGAGGCTTCTAAGCCACCTTTTCCTGTTCTTGTCTTCCTCCTTCCCTCTGCCATGCTGGGGATTAAACCCGTGTCTAGCCTTTGCTAGGGCCGCACCCCGTTTTTTGCCCTCTATTTTTTCAAAAAAATTTGGAGACAGATCCTTTTTAAGTCCTAAATTGCTCTGTGTGGGCTGGAATTTGCTGTTCTCCTGCCTCACCCTGCCACAGTGCTAGGATTACAGGCCTGTGCCAGTAAACTGCTGGCCAAGATCTTCTTTTTAAAGACCCTAGACATTACTGGATCCAGAATTCTTCCCTTTGAAATGACATCCAAGCAGTCCTGTGTGTTTGCTCTCCTGTTAAATCCCTGCTTTATATAGAGCTCCTTCAGGGGACTGCTCCAAGTTTTGAGGGAAGAAAGCCCTACTGGCTACCTTTAGCGTTGGGGTCCTGGCATTCACTTGTGTGTCTGTCATGCCCAGAAGTTCACTTATTTGCTGAAACGCTGGAGCTTCAGCCCAGGGCCTCCGGTGTTGTGGGTGAATGCTCTGCTCTGCCCACTGAGGTCAGTCTCTAATGCTGTCCTTACACCCCAGAAGTCTTAACAAGTTATGTGACAGTTGTTGACCAGTTCCAAAAAATTTGTTCAGTGTCTGAGGATGCGAGCCTTAGGACCTTAGTGTCCACAGCAGCTTTCTTTCCAGGATTAGACCTGGGTCCCGGGGCACCCTCCCCACATTGTCGTTGCCCTGCTCCTTTTGTTTTTTACGTGCTGTGGGGGTCCAGAGGTTCTCTCTTACTCACTCCTTCCCTGATCTCACTGGGATCACTCATCAACTCCTCCCGCTGTACCTCCAGCTCTTCTGCCCCTACTATGAAATTTTGGGATTAAATTTCCTGTTGGAGGTGAAGATTTGTAAAACAAATTGTTATTTGTTTAAAATTTCCTTCAGGTATAAACAAGCTGAAAGTATGTCTTCTGCATGCAACTGCAGGCTTTCTTGTGACTCTCTGTACACACATTGTTTGCATAAGTTCGACCAGGCAGACCGTTTCTGTGCCCTCAAGCGCACCCTGTGCGTCTTCAGTGAGTTCTTTCTCTTTCTCTTGAATTCTGCAGAGATCACACATGGGGACCCTGCTGCATGTGCTCTGTAACCTCTTGTTACAGCTTGTATCTAGACATCCCTGTGATAGTCTCCTGTGGTAGTGGGTAGGCCGCGGAAGATGGTTGGCTTGTGTGGGCTCACAGCTGACTTCCCCTCAGGAGGTGGGGTCTGCTCTGAAAAGTCTGCTCACTGACCCTCCCCTCCCTGTCCGCCATGCTGTGAGCAGCTCCTCTCTGCCCTGCCCCCTTTCCAGGTCTTTCTGCCTTGGAGCCAACCTGTGGTGGGTGGAGACCGCCACACCATGCTGTGATGCAAAATAGATGTCTCCTTCCAGTGGCAGGTGTTGAACACTGTGAACCAACACTGAGGAAAGTGACAGTTCTGTACCTCAGTGTCATATCTCCGAGGTTCATCCATTGTCCACTCTTGGCCATAGCGACCTACTGTGTGACTGCTGCAGCCTGGTTACTGCTCTGCTGTGGGTGGACACTTCTCCCTGTTGTCTGCTGTGTGCGTGGTCAGGCTGAATGAAGCTTCTATACCCGTGTGTGTATGTGTGTGTGTGTGTGTGTGTGTGTGTGTGAGAGAGAGAGAGAGAGAGAGAATGAATCCAAGGCTTCTCACTGAACTATATCCAATAATTATTTATTATTATTATTATTATTATTATTATTATTATTATTATTAAATCTTGAGACAAGTTCCATTATGTTACTAATTTTCCCAGGCTGGGCTTGAATTTGTGATCCTCTTGCTCCAGCCCCCCCATCGCCTTCCATGTTTGTATCTGTATCTTGACGGAAACAAACAGATATTTCTGTTGGCCCCATGACCACAGGGGACATGCTAGTGGAAGGTGACTTGCGTAAGACTTCGTGGGCGATGAGGGACTTCGATGCCGAGAATCATGCCTGTGGTGCATACTTTTTGGGGATTGACAAATCGTTCTCACGCGGGCCTGAGTAAGTTTTCCTTCAGTTTCTTTGTCTGAGATACACTGCTTCTCCAAGTGTACCAAGTCATTCTGCACACTAGTTTGGCATGCTTCTTCCTGCTTGCCTTCCTGTCCTCCTGCATTTCCATCACTTGTTAAAAAAGGTAGTCATTCGTGGGCAGGGGTTACCACTCTCTGGGTCTTCAGAGTCGCCCCTCAGCTGGCTTTGAGCCACGGATGACGAGTTTGCCAAATCGTGTGATGTGAAACTAGGGAGTGCGTAGGGTCATTTCGCAGCATGTGCGGAACACTACGTGATGCTGGCTGGTGCTGTGTCCGAGGCTTGCAAACCTAGCTGAGATTTGAAGGAAGTACGTGGTTTTGGGCTGGTAGCAGACGAGGAAGCCAACGATGTCCTGAATGTTAAGAAGGGCAACAGATGTCGAGTGTGCACTGTGAGGGGCTCAGAGAAGGCTTCAAGAGGGTGCATGTGGAAGAAAGAGGAAAGTTTTGGATATTTGGGGAGAGTGAGTGAGAGGGCTTGTTCTAGGCACAGGGACAAAGAGCCCCTGTAAGGGCAGAGAGACATGAAATAGCCTCACCCATCTAGCCATCAACTTAGAGGCTGAAATGCTTTTTATCCCACTGATGGTGTTATTGCTATGTACATTTCTGGAGTGCATTTGTCAGAATGACTTTCGGAGCTAATTTCCTAACCGCAATAGAAAAATCACCCCTGATACTTTATAATTTTGACGCAAATGGCATCCCCTAACTCGAACCTTACCACATTTGTGCCTACACACTCCTGGCTGTATTCAAAGAAATACAGTCTGTCTTCTGAAGGTCTAAGACCCCCCATTATCAAGAACATTCAAAAGCATGCATGCCCAGACCTAGAATCAACTGCAGAAGGACTCTTGTGGGCCACACGCATTTATCTTCACAGTAAGTCTGTAACCTCCTAACGCTGAGGGTCCGCTTTCAACCTAGTTCCTATTTTAGAGATTTTATGTTAAAATTGGATCATTTTCAAGTAGCTCAGCAGGTTAAAGTGCCTGCAAGCAGGTGCAGGAGGTGAGGGTTCCATCCCAGGGCCTGCCATGTTGGCCCTGCCCTTGGGATGCTGAGATGGCAATTGAAACTGGGCTCGGTGGTGTGTGCCTGTGATCCCAGCTCTAGGGAGGCGGTACACAGGTGGGTCGCTATGAGCCCAATCTAGTAGTGAGTCTCTGAACAACCCATAAACCCTTCCCTAAAATATATTTAAAAAAAGAAAGGATTATTTTATGTGGCAGGGAGTCGGGGAGAAGGTGGTAGGGAAGGAGAGGATGTGCTTTATACCAAGCCAAGTGCATTGCACTTTGGGGAAGAACTATGCTCTTGTATATTGTTATTATTATCATTATTATTAGTCTTTTTCAGACAGGGTCTCACTATGCAGTTCAGGCTGGCCTTGAGCTGACTTTATAGCCGGGGATGGTCTTGAAATCACAATGGTCCTCCTGCCTCAGTCTCTGAGTGCTGGGACTATAGGCTTATTCTTGTACTATTGAGCTGTCCTGGATTTGGTTAAAATGGCACCTGAGAGGTAGTATGCAAAACAGAATCCAGGCCTTGATGGCTGGTGGTGTGTGTCTGATCTGAGTCAATAGAAAGGCAGACTGAAGGAGCCGTGGGGGCAGATGGAACAGTGTGGCCTGGGGTACTGGATGCAGGGTGAGGAATGCAGGGGGTAGAGCTCAGAGGGTCAAGGAAGGTGAGTCAGTTCTGCGTTGTCTCCAGCTATAAATGGAGTTGACCTTCTCTTAGTTTGCCTGCTACCATAACATGCAAGCAAAAATAAACCCAAAGCCAGAGCTCTGTGTAAGTCTTATGTTGTTTCCCATCTGTGTAATTAATTGAACATAGTTACCTTTGAAGATGCTCAGAATGGTTTGAAAGGGAGTGGGATGGAAGAATGGGAGACTTCCCGGCTACACTTGCTGGTGGAGGTGCTAACCAGTTGGCTGGTTTATGCTGCCCCCAGGAGTTACTTATAATCCTCCGGTCCTTAATTTGTTTCTAACTTCCCAATAGTTCATGTGAGCTTTCTTTAACTTGGCTTGAACAAGAAAGTGTGCACCAGCCACCTCTGACTTCTAAAGTCAGATTTGGCAAGCATCTTCCTTCTAGATCGTTTTGGACTTTCTGAGATATAAAGTACTGGCATTAATTAGCATCATAGCTATTAATTTGCAAATTGCATTATTTCCTCCTGGGAAGGAGACCCTGAGTATTATCCGAGAGTTTCCCGCTCCTTGTTTGCACACATCATTGTACCATCCAGTCAGAGCTAGCTGGGACAGCCTGAAAATAGCCAGCGCCTCCAAGCTAGAGGATTTCCAGACATCGTGGCTGTGGGAAGGGCACTGTGTACCTCAGTTCTCCTTATCGTTTTATCCTCTGTCCCCTGCTGTTTTCCGTTCATTGTTTTGTGGGGATGCTACGTGGGGTCATGGACTAGATCCCTCAGTAGATCACTGAGTATTTCTACCTGGAAGCACCAGCGCACGATCGGTCACACAGACGAGTATTTGGCAAGGATTCTAGAGTGACTGCATACATCAGGCACTGCGTAGAAGTTCAAGACTCAGGCTGCTCCAGGAGCTGAAGCTTTGTGGGCCCCAACATGTTGGCCAAAGTGACAGGCTATACCATAAAACAATTTCAGGCACAAATTATTAAAAATATTTTACAAGGTGACCTATTTATCCATTCCTTTATCTGTGGTATGTATGATACAAATGAACTCTTATGCTTAGACTTGGGTTCCATGACGAAGGTAGCTCATCATGTACTTGCAGATATTTCAGAATCGAAGATCTCAGACCCCGTGGGTTCCCAGAGTTCACATACGTGAGAGCCCTGGCATTTTGTTCCTGTAAATTATTGGTCAGCTTCAGGCCATCACAATCTGTTCTTAGTCTCTGGGCCCTCTCATTGGTTGCTGGTGAGATGTATAAAACTATCAGAGAAAAGCTGCTGGTGTTGGGCTTCACATTTGCCTCTGTGGTGTGTGGGACACATTTCACCCTGCAGTAGGTACTTAGAATATAATGAGGTCACTCTCCTGACACTGCACCTCCTGCTCCCATTGGATCAAGAGTGGTTTCATGTATGGCTACCAGCAGCTGACCTCTCCTGTGTGTGCCTCTTCATGATTTTATGTGTGCCCAGCCGCCTCGCCATACATTTCCTTTTCAAGTGGAAAACAGTACATTTTTCTTGACAATGTTTATTGCAATGAAAAATACACGGGTAGAGGCTCTAAGATGCCACGTGCTGCACCCTGGATGTTTAGCTGCTGTTTGGGATCTGGGAGCCTCTCCTGGTGCCAGCTCTGTGTCATTTTTCTGCTGCTCAAGTTGTCATGTGTTATGAATGGCACCCCCCGTGACCCTCTGTGCATTGGCATAGACCTTTTGGGGAAAGAAAAAGTCAAGCAAAGGGTGGCCACCATTTGCGAAGAGTATCCAATCCAGGTGATGATTAAAGCACATGTTATTTATGGGGACCTCCCCAAATTTAATTGTATTTATTTATTTTTTCTTGTTTCAGAACCTTTGTTTATTCACTCATTTTTTGGCCGGCTCAGCCCACCCTGAGGGCAGGGCTGGCGCAGCATGTGGTGCCGGGGATCGAACCGTGGTCCCTGAAGCTGCCCAAGCTTTCCCAAGCAGGCGCTTTAGACCACTGAGCCATCCCACCGGGCCCGACCTCCCCAAATTAATTCATTCCATTTTTCATTTTTGTAAAGGGAAAGGATGCCGAGCAGTTTTTAGCTCTTCACTAACAATATTAATTTGAATGGTTTCTTTACTTTTTTGTGATTGAATTATTAATAATCATTCAGTTTATAAACTTTGGATTTGTGTTTCATTAATTTCTAAGATGCAAAAAATAATATCCATTTATTGTGACTGCCCTTCTAATTTATCCCTAAAATACTCGCTCCTCCCACCTTCCCCTCTTCTTGCTCTTTTCTTCCTTCTCTCTGATGTCTCTGGACCCCTTAGCTCTTAGAAGTGAGTGCCCTGGAATGATTTGCAGAACCAGGGGTTGAACTCAGGTCCTTGTGTTTGCGAGGCAAATGCTTATTCTGCTGAGCTATTTCCCCAGCCCCCTTGAATGATTTTGGTTGCGGGACATATGTCAGTAGCTATACTGTGATGTTCCCCGTTTTTGTGTTGAGTGGTTGGGCCAAGGTTTATCAGGTAATTTCCACCTTAGGTCTTGGTGGCAGTGAGCTGAGATAGTGTTGTGGGAGAGGTGTAGCATGTGAATTCTCTGTTGAGCAAAGTGGTTGATTTGAAAGGAGGGCAAGTGGCTGTAGACCATTTCTTTTCCAAATAGGAAGAATGAAGGCAACTTGCTTTTTGGAGGCAGAGTAGACACCTGGTGGTCCAGTCCTGATCAGTAGGCGGGTTCCAGATGAGACAGACCTCTTCAGGGCATGGGTGGGGACAGCCCTTTCCAGAGCTGAGCACCTTCTTTGTTCCACAAACTGCACTAGGTGTGTTCTTGGCGTTCCTCATCCCCTCAGGAATTCTGGGAGAAAATTCTTGTTTCCAGGGGAAACACTGAGAAGACCCAGTACTGCTTCTAAGTTGCAGGGCAGAATGGGGCTCTACTGCCGATGCTTAATTCGCTTTTTCTAAGGCATGTTCCCAGGTCACTTAGTTCATAGTGCAGACCATGCATGAACCCCAGGTTTGGTCTTTTGTGGTGCAGGTATCCAAGAATACTAGGAATTTCTACTGAGTCACTATTTCCCCAAGTGGGTTTGGGGAAGAGCTGGATTTAAGTAGTCTGAAGTCACTTGAAAATCCTTGTCAAGAATGAAGATTCCTGGACAGGACCTGTGTGCAACAGGTTGCCTTGAGGCTTCAGAGGAGGCTTATTAGAAGACTCTGAAATTTGAGAGCTGTACAATAAAACCTGCCTGTGGCGCTGCAGTATGGGAATAATCTTGGGATAGGATGGGCTGAGCAGGTCTCTCTGCAGGCTGCCTGTGTGTGAATTCTGCCCAGAGAGCATCTGGTTACCCCTTGTTTTACACAAAAGGAAACTGTGGTTCAGAGAAGTTTAGTAACTTGTTAAAATTCTCCTGGCTTATTTGGGGTCGAATGAGACTGGAGTCGGCCCTTCATGCGCACTCATTGCTTCCAGCTCTTTGAAAACCAGCTAATCAAGGCAACTTGGATCCATTTCAAGTCTGGCAGTGACCTTACACTCCGCATAAAAGATGAGGCTTGTGAGAACCACTGTGCGGATTCACACTCATTTGAATGTTGGAAAAAACAGTGCGTTCCTTCAGAGTTCTCTGTAGGAGGTGGAAAGATTCAATAAGCTCACTACAAAGGTTTCTGTCTCCCTCACACACACCACTCGCACATACACAGAGCCATCCAGCCCCAGTGTGTCACAAGGCAAGGGAGGGGACTGGCGAACAGGCGTGATTTGTGCAGGATTTCCAGCGTTTTCAGAATTTGGTAGCAGTTCTTACAGTTCATGTTGAAACATCTCCATAAAGTTTCTTGGTGGCCTGCGAAGTAAAAGAACTTGAGACTCAGGTTGTGGAGTGCGTATTTTAAAATGAGACACTTTATATAATACAGAGGGTCTTGCTTCATGATTGACATCTGCAGGGCTGACTTATCACTGTGTGTGTTGTGGTAGAGACAAAAGATGGAAGAGACTGCTCCAGAAAAATGACATGCTGTTGAGCTGAGAGACGTTAAATTCCCAAGGACTGTTGGCTTGGGTTTTGTGTGTATCCTCCTACATTCAGGGGAGGGGCAGGGTGGCAGTGGGGGCAGGACTGCCCCTGCTTGTTTAGGTTTGATATTAGTTTGTTTTCCATATAGTGGGACTTCTTGAAAAGATGTGGGGCCTGCTGTGGACCCTGGGTAAGGCATGTGGCTGCTTTGTTTTGTTCCTTAATTTTTAATTTGTGGAAGTCTAATCTTCTCAGTACAGATGTGAAGCTCCTTTGGACCAGGTCTGCCTTTTGTTTATCGCTATGGTGGGGAACTCAGTTTTGCTTAATGAATGTCTTTGAGTATCAGCAACAGATACTGATTTGTTCTTCCCCTCAAAACAACATTGTTGAGTGACTTCTGGGCTCACAGTGGCTTCTGCGCCCCCTTCTCCTGTCTGTCCTCAGGATACTTACTGCCTTGCCAGAGCTGTGTACTGTGTCGTTTCTAGTTAAATGTGTACTGCTTTAAGTAAGGTGGAGTTTCATTGAGCACAAGCTCTGGGGTGAGGTAGGTCTGAGTTTAAACCCTAGCTGTCATTCTATGTATGTATGTATGTATGTATGTAAGTATGTCTTTGGTACAGGGTCTTGCTACACAGCTTGGACTTGGAGTGAGCCTCCTGTCTCAGCCTCCCCAGTGCTGAGATTACAGGCGTGCATTACTACCCTCGGTTTCAGGGCCCAGTGTGGCATTGCAGTACCAGGGATCGAACCCGGGTCCTTATGCTTGCCAGGCAGGTACTTAGACTGCTGAGCTATCTCCCCAGCCTTAGCTGTGTTTCTTATTCACCCGTTTAAAAACAGAAGTTATATTGCATATATTTAAGGCATACATCATGTTGCTGTAGGTAGTGAAGAAGTGTCTAGAGTTTACCGTAGCCCTTGAGCAGAGTGGCCTTTCGCACGTGTGCCAGGCAGGAGCAGCGCCAGCCTGCCCGCTTCACCAAACTCAGAATGAAGTCTGGCTTCGTCACCGACGGCCCTCCTGTTGTGCATCTGACGTCTAAACTCTCTCAGCCCCGCATCTGTACTTCGCTCTTCTGTCTCGGTGTAGTGAGAAGCAAGCGGCTCCATACCTTGTTCCGCCTGGGTTCTGTCTTCTGTCATGGAAACTCCCAGCTCCGCCGTGGAGATTAGCCGGAAGGATTCTCGAGTAAGCAAAGGGTGCATGATAAAGTCTTCCTTATTGTTATTTTTATGACTATTCCTACTGCTAGTGACACAAATGATGGTGGTGGTTGTTCCATGGTGGGAGAATGTGACTGGTGGTTACACTCGAGCTCATCTGATTTGACTTTGGGAGCAGCCAACCAGGCTTAAGTGTGGTGTTTTTTTTCAAAATCTGGTTTGCCTGGTTCATTGGAAGGATGACATAGTGTGCCTTACAGTGCTTTCATATTCCCAGATTAACCAAACCTAAACTTTAAGCGTGGTCATCCAAGGGCACTTCTCTTCTGATGAATTTTTCACTTTAAGTTTATTTTTTCTTTCTCCTGTGTGTTTGCAGCGCACAGTAATTGCCTTTGGCGTGAGCTGGCGCATGCGCATGTGTGCGTCTAGGTCTGTGTGTGTGCTCTTTACCCCTCCACCATGTGGTCTCCTGAACTTTTCACTTTTTAGCTCAATAAATGCCTCTGACGCTTTTTGTCAAGAGGAAAGGCTGGTGTTTCCTTGGCTATCGGACAAAGCAGAAACATAATCCAGGAACTGGGAACGGCTCGGAAATATTGTTCATGAGTGGCGGTTGGCCCCCTGGAAGGTCTCCCTTCCGTGGGCACTCAGGTGCATTCTGGAAAAGTTCAGAGCTCCATGTGCCCACCTTGGTGGGGTCACCTTTACGTGCCAGGCACGAAAACCTAATGAGCTTCCCTGCACCTAGTTCTTCCCCTCATGATTTTCTTGGCTGGACTGTTCAAAGGATTATTTGTGAAGACCTTTATGGTGTGTTGTGATTCAATCAGATAGAGCTCGCATTTCCAGCGATGTGTTAATTATCATCACCACACAAGTGCAACAGAGGAGGCAAAATGTTTTTTCATTCGGGGAGGTTGAAGGTTGGTTTAAGATGTACTCAGGGCCATTAGGATCAAATCAAAATATAGCACATGGTAATTATGCATGAAATAAAAGATTACCTGCTGTTTAAATAGCTGGTTTCCTGATAATATTGCAATAAGGTCGTAAGAGTAAATTGGTTTCCCAATAGTAGCCAGGCACCTTACTTAAGGGACATAGCGAACTGTATTAACTTGAAAAATGAAAAAGACCATAGAGTTTTATTATCAAAATATCCGTGGATATGATCCTCAGCCTCAGACGAGAGTTCTTTTTTTTTTGTCTTTTTGAGACAGGGTCTCGCTATGCAGTTGAGGCTGACCTTGAGCTCACTTTTGTAGCCCAGGCTGGTCTCGAACTCGCACTGATCCTCCTGCCTCAGCCTCCCGAGTGCTGGGATTACAGGCGTGAGCCACCACGCCCAGCTCTCAGACGAGAGTTCTTTAGTCGTCCGCTGCCACAGGATGCAGAAGGGACCGTGTGCATCTAGACGGCCCTGGGGTTGGCATGCCTCGGGTGGGATGGGATGGCATGCTGGGAGCCAGGAAAGGCGCATGGGGGCCTCTGCGTAGGAGGAGCCCGAGGCCCCGCCCCAGGAGTCCGCGAGACCCAGATGTTGACGTTGGCCCCTGCGTTCGCTGCGCAGGGATGGCGCTGTCTCCGTGGCACACGGCCTGGGTGAGCTTTGTTCCTTTCTGGGTAAAACCAGCTGCTGGCACAGCAGACCTCGTCATGCTAGTCAGGGGGGTAACGCGTGTGAAGCTCGTCGGAAGGTGCGTCTGCTGCATAAACGAGCTGAAATTTTTAAAAATATGTTTTATTAGTGTGTGTTTGGAGCGGACATGATGGCCGCGATTGGGGGCGCGGGCCCGCACACAGTGCATCTTCTTTCTTCTCGCTTGCCATTCCTCTCCCTTTCTCCTTCTTCCATATCTTGGTTTCTTCCGCATTTGCAAAAGCGCTACCTGTGACCTGCCTTTTACTTCCCTGTCTAACTTGTTCCTACTTGAGGGTTTTGCTCTAAGGGAAACCACACAATGCCAGAGCGCGTGAGCCTCACTGACTTCCCACAGCGCGAGGGTCTCCAGGTGCACCCGTTTTCCCAACAGGGTTCCTTCCTTACAGCAGAGCACTGTCAGCATTGGATGTATCACCCGTCTCCTGTCCCAGGGACCTTAGCCAATTAAAAATAGCATGAGGAGCAATGCCTCAAAATACCAGTAGCATTTCCGGTGCTCCTAGGGGCCGTTTGCCCCTGTGCCTCTTGTGCACCCCGCAAAACTTGCTGGAGGTGTTGGCCAGGGAGCTGTGGAGGGGACTCCAGCTAGCAGGCTGGATCTGCCCCAGTGCTCACTGGGCACAGGTAGTCGTCCCGCTGGGATCTGTGCTGCTCCCTGATGCCCAGGCAGCAGGCCCTCGGGGGTCAAGTTTATTTATTTATTTATTTTTTTTTTTAAAAAAATAATTTTTTATTTTATTTATTTTTTTCTTGTTTCAGAACCTTTGTTTGTTTATTCACTCATTTTTATGGCCGGCTCAGCCCGCCCCGAGGGCAGGGCTTGCGCAGCAGGTTGTGCTGGGGATCGAACCGTGTTCCCTGAAGCCGCCCAAGCTTTCCCAAGCAGGCGCTTTAGAGCACTGAGCCATCCCGCCGGGCCCCGATTGGGGGTCAAGTTTAAATCACGCTGTGCCGAAGGTAGAAGAGAAGCCACACACACTTTATACCGTATTTCATCTTCTCCTTCGAGTTCCAGAGGATGTGCTCCGTGTACCCTTCGAGGGTCCAGTTACCTGTGAGAAAGAAACACAGCATTCTGTGCCCTAAGCCCCACCAAGTGGGCACGGAGAGCAGGTTCCTCTGCAGGCATTTATTTCTGGGTGTTCATTTCCCTTCATTCAGTTGCTCAGGAAATGCTTATTGAAACGCCTGCTGTATGCCGGGAGACATGGTCTAGATACCCGGATGGGGTGGTGAGTAAAAGCAAAGATCTCTGTTCTTGTGAAATTCACAGTCCTCTGAAGTGGAGGTTGGTAGTCCTTTGGCCTCTTGTGGTTGGTTGTATTTGGAGGGAAGGTGGAACTGAGAGGTGAAACGGTACTTGGTACTCTCCACCCCGACACCGCCACTACCAATAAATGCCACCCGTCAACATACTCCTTGGAGGGAAGGGAAAGAGGAGAGCTCAGAACGGGCTGTGTGGAGCTCCTCGCTAAGGTGCTGTAGCGGACCCAAGAGACTGCTCACCGTGAGGGAGCAGGCATGAATGAGAAGCGCATCGTGGGAATTCCAGTAATTCTGGATTTGGGATCAGCAAGCTTATCTTTGCCTTACAAAGACAATGTAAATTAAAAGGATGGATTTAAAACTATTTAAAGTGTATAAGTAAACAAAAGATAAGAAGCTGTGCCGTACCTGAGAGCAGGTTCTTTGAGAATGTGCAATGGGTTGTACTTAAAATGAATGTCCCATATTTTATAGTTTCCGCCAGCATAACCATTCAGTCAGAATTATTGAGACTTAGCTGGCATGCCTGTCATCCCACCACTCAGCAGGCTGAGGCAGGAGGATCGCAAGTTCCAGGCCAGCTTGAGCTACACAGTGAGCTCAGTACCACAAACTAATCTTTAAAAAGTAGCTAGAGAGAGAGGAAAGAGAGAGGGGGGAGGGAAGGGGGAGGAAGGAGACTTTCACCAAATGGACCTGACTTATGGGGCTGTGAAAGGAGATGGTTTGCATGTAATAAAACCAATTTCTGTTTGGGATAGATAGCCCCCCCTCACACATTGTGCTCTTATAAAGTCGTTAAAACTGGCTAAATTTGATTTGTGAAGTTTGACAGAAGAAATTTCTGGTTTCATTGCATAGGTTTCTAGAAAGAAGAGTACTTAAAATGGATAATGGTTTGCAGTCCTGTGTGGGCATGTGTGTGTGTGTGTGTGTGTGTGTGTGTGTGTGTGTGTGTGTGTCCCTGTGTCCTCTACGGTGCATTTGTTCTTCTGGGGCAGGTGGCCAGCCTGTCAGTTGCACGGTAACTGAGCTGGGAAGAAACCAGAGCCTGCAGCTGAGAAATGGGTGTGTGTGTGTGTGTGTGTGTGTGTGTGTGTGTGTGTGTGTGGTTAGCAGTGCTGGGTGGGTGGAACTTGAAGCATGGGAGGAATTCAGTGCTCCAGGCTGTCGTGGTAACCTCTGCGGTCTCTCTATCCAATCACATTTTGCATCATTGACTTAGGGAGACAGCCAGTGGGGGAACTGAGGCTGAGCGTCTCAAGCGCCTCAGACCCCTTCCAGCTGTGAATCTGTGGCTCTGTGCAGAGGGACTTCAGTGTACACCACGTGGCAAAATGGCAGCAGCTCAACGGGAAGGGTTCCATTCCAAATACATCTGTGGGTCCCTGCAGATTCTCTTTAGCATGCTTCTCAGAAATGTCTGTCTGGGGCGTGAGAGCGCTCTTTTATTTGTTGCAGAAAAATATTTGCCCTCAACAGATTACAGCTGAATCGTATTTTATGGGCGAGTTCTTGAGATAAGCACATGTAAGTTACATGTTTGCAAATAACATCCAGTTGGAAGAACTTATTTTAAAAGCCTTTGAAGAGAATTTGCAGGTGAATGGAAATGTCCTGAAGTGTCAGCTCACACCCTACTGTCCCTTTTGGTGCATCCAGACTTTGCCACCTCGCCTAAGTTTGCAATAAATTGTAATTGCAAAGAGCGCAAGCCAGTGACTAATTTCAAGGGCAACTGTTTGTCCTGGGCCAGTGTGGTAGATTCCTGCACCCCATCTCATTCCATGGCTGCTTCCTCAGTGTCTGCCTCAAAATCAAGCAGTGCTTTGGGTGAGTGAATGCAGTGAAGTGCGGCCCCAGTTAGAGTTTCCCAAATACTAATGTGACATCAACTTGTCCCAGCTCCTGGTAGGGCACTGGGCTCCCTTCATTTCCCTGGGCTGCTGGGACCCTCAGCCAGACCAGGGTGGAGCTTAGAACTTCTCAGGCACATTTCACTGCTGTGGAATTCTTCTCCGGTATTTGGAAAACAATGGACTCCTTTTAGCCTCTTCCTGTACTAACACTCACAAACTTGGCCCCGGGCTTCTCATAAGCAACAGTCTAAAATTAAGGGTCTAATTTCACTGCGTTAACATCCTTTCCTGGCTGCAGCCTGGGATGCTCTTATTGTTGGCCCAAGATGGCAGCCATAGGCCGCCAACTCATTCCCAAACCAACGCGTAATTAATATACCGTTGACGTGTCTCGTGGGTGTGTAAGGAGGGCAGGGTTTTACTGTTGCAGAAATGTACCTGGGGGCCTCAGAAGCGTTGCTGTCTATAAATCCCTGCTCCCTGGTGTGTACACACCCGTCTTAGGCGGGTCTCCAGTCCTCGTCAAGTAAAATAATGTTTTCACAGACACAATTCTCTCGCAGGGCCCACTAGTCATTAAAACAGTATGTGATACTTCCCAGGGGCTTGCCAGCTGGGTTCAGGGTGCACGTTTGCAATCCTAGCACTCTAGAAGGCAGAGGCAGGAGGATCACACGCTTGAGCCCAATCGGGCAACTCAGAGACTCAGCAAGACTCTTTTTTTTTTGTTATTTTTACCATTTCAGTGCAAGTTTAGGTTTCCATTGCTTAGCCGTGGCGGCCATGCCTGGCAGAGCAGCGCCCTTAAGGGATGAAGTGCACCGTCCCGTGTCTTAGCTTCTACGTGAGGAAGAGGAGGCCACACGGTAGAAGCCAAGTGACAGGCGGAGTGAGGCTGCTCGTATACTACGCAAGGTCCTGAGGCTGGACTGGCCTCTGGGAGAGGTAGCGCAGCCCTCGTGCTCCAGGAGGGGCACACAGATGCGTGGCGTTGCTGGCTGTGGACTAGAGGGCGTGGCTTCTCTGCAGATTGTTCGGGTTGTTCCCAGTCTGTGTGTGCAGTGCCCAGTGGCTGTGTGCAGAGTGGATCTGGGTATAGAACACATCTGTATTCCTTTCTTTATGTATTTTCTACAGGTTCCATAAGGTCTCATTACCCAGATCTTCCTCGTAGTGATCCTGTTTTCAGCCTCCCCACTGCTGGGATTACAGGCGCGTGCCACTTACGCCCAGCCTCTGTTGCCCTCTCAGAGCACCCATGAGAGCACGGAGATGGCATAGTGACACTTAGGATCGAACCCTGGTCCCTGCATCTGCCTAAGCTGGCGCTTTATTCCGCTGAACTGTCTGGCTGGCCCACATCTGTGTTCTCTTTATTCCCCCTCTGCCTCTTGGTCTCCTCACTTGCAAAGGCCCATCTCCCAGTTTCCTACCTTTTCTTTTGCTCTTTAAATTATTTATAATGTGAGTTTCTCACAGCAGAGAAGCTGTGTGATATTGAGGCTTCGTGTCTGATTTATTTCCCTTAACATAATGTTCTCACGGCGCGTCCATCTTCCTACAGATAGCTCAGGTCGATTCTCCTTTATGGCAGAGTAGTACTCCACTGCATATAAATAGCAGCTCTCTGTATCTGCGCACCTGTGGACGGCCATATCAGCCGCCCTCCACATGTCACTGTGCTGAGTTGAGCTGCTGGAATCACAAACATGCCTACATTTCTGTAAAGGATGTTTTAAGGCTTTCAGGGAAATACCAAAAGAGAAAATAGCTGGGCCAGATGGAATTTCTAGTTTAACTTTCTGAGGCATCTGCATACTGGTTTCTACCATCGTTGCAGTAGCTCACACCCCCACCAGCTGTGCAGAGGGCTCCTCGCCCCCCGACCCCGCCAGCATTAGTTAAAACTTAGTTTCTGATGACGACCGGTTTGTCTGGACTAAGAGGGAATCTCAGTATTTTTTTAATTTAGGTTTCTCTAGTGGCCAGAGATTGTGAGCACTTCTTTTCCAGGTTTATTGTCTGTGTTTTATCCCCCCTCCCCCACTTCTTTTCTTCAGAGAAATTATTATTATTATTATTTTTTCTTCAGAGAAATTAAATGAGCCCATTTAATGCCGTGGTGCTGTATTGCAGGTTGAATAGTTTGTAACCACATCAAGGGTAATGGATTTAGCCCACTGCTTGGCTTTCATCCGTGGCTTAATCCTCTCTTAAGAACATAGTTGTGGTGTGGCCACAGCCAACAGTCTGAAAGCACGCACGCAGGCCCTTCTGCCCCGCTGCTCCTTCTCCTCGCGCCCTGGTGTGTGGGACTGTGTACTTGCTCACAGTCGTGCTGCGGAGGTGCAGAGAGTCTGAACACGCCACGAGCTGCTTCTCTGGAGTGGTCAGATGGCTCCACTTAAAAAACAGGAATTAGGGGCTGATGCTGTTACGGCCTGTGTCTCTCTTGCTGGTACATGGGGGTGTTGGGGAAATCCTTCTGCTGTGATCATGGGATCGAGTCCGCAGCACATTTTCTGCCTCCTGGCCAATGGCAGCCTCTGCCCAAAGGAGTCTCCTCACACCCTGGCCTCCTCCCCTTGCTCCTCAGCCCCCAGGGGGATTTGTGCCCATGGTGTGGAAAGCCTGCTGGGAAGCCCACTGCCACATCCTTGAATCTCAAGATGGGAAACAGGGGCCAGTGAGATGGCTCAGTGGTCTAAAGCGCTTGCTTAGGAAAGCTTAGGCAGGCAACCACAGGGACTGCGGTTTGGTCCCTGGCACTGCTTGCTGTACCAGCCCCACCCCTAGGGCAGGCTGAGCTGGCAATAATAATAATAATAAAGGTGAGAAACAGAAGAATGGAATCTTTTTTCTCACTTGAAAGTATTTCCTTGGAACCATTTGTGCCTGCTCTTAGGCTAGTTGGTGGGACCTTCCAACTGGAGGCATGAAATTCCTGTTTTATTCTCCTTTGGCTCTCTTTTAGAGAATCTCCAGTTCTCATGGAGAACCCTTTTTTTTTTTTTTTTTTTTTTTTAGGAGCGGTCGCATCACCATTTAGTCAGGTTCAGGTTATCTGTGAAGAGCTAGTTCTCTAAAGTGATTTTAATTTACCTTTGACATCTGCTGCTTTGGTGTTGTATTACGATTCCATCTATTGGTGCATTGCACTGCAAGGACTCATGGCGCCAGAACACCCTCCGGATGGATCTTTGTCCTCAGGATCCGCTAGGCGGACAGGTGCTGTGCAGATGGTAGGTGTGTGACATCAGAAGGAAATGGAAGTTTCCCTTCTGCCCCCAGTTCCTGAAACACAGCTGCTAAAACTCTTGTAATGTCCTGTAAGATGGGGTTGCTAGGAACATGTTTTGTTTCAGTATTTGCTCTTGGATGTGAAGGTCCGAGAACTCTTGGAATTTCTTGATGGGATTGGTCAGCACGCCTTCCACAGAGCTCTCCGGTCAGGGAGCTCCTGGGTGAGACAGCTTCTTCCTGGGTTCCTGTATAGCGTGGACCTTTCCGCCCCATCCGTCCTCCAGGGATGGGAGCGGGGCTGCAGACGTAGCTCACTGTTTTCGCTGAGTTGCTCGGGAGTCTTCATGGAAGCCCCTGGGCTGTGGGTTTGGAGGCCGTCTGCGCTGGTAACTTGCTGGGAAGGGGTAGGTGCACTTCAGCTCCATGAGGCCAGAAGGTCCTACGGGGCTCCTGGGACCTCAAGCTGTGGCCCGCTTCACTTCTCCCCCCCAGCTTTTGCGACGCCCTGTGCAGTAGTCAGCTGTCCCAAGTAAATGTTTCCTGTGGCCTGCTCTAGCCAGTTGTTGAGCCCGGGAGCAGGCTGTGGGAGTCTGTGATGCACGACCAGTGGTCAGCGGGTCAGAGAGTAGGATGGCTCAACTTGTGTGGGTATTTTAGGTGGGGGAGGGCTCTGCAAGCCAGGGGCGGCTGCGCTACCTTGGGGTTGTTCACGTCAGAATGGAACGGAGTCTTTGCCTTGATGCCTAGGGCTGGAGCACTGGCTGTGGGGTGGGGCAAGCTCACACGTTCAGTTTGTCTGAGGAGAGGAGCATTTGCTGGCCGTTATGGGTAGGAAGGTGGCTGTGGTGATTGGGCATTTGTTTTAAATGACTCGCAGTTGCAGACGCTGTGCAGAATCGAAGTGGAGTCTGGAATGATCACGTTGCTGAGTGCTGCTGGTGCTAAAAATAAGCCTGCCAGTGTAGGCGTGGCTTGAGCCTCACTGCCACTTGTTTGTGTCTTTCAGCAAGGCCCTGTGTACCTGTGCGACACGGAGTGCGTGGGAGGGGAGCTTCAGTGCTGGCTCCTCCCAGGGCCCAGGGAGGCAGTGGGATCCCGTTTCGCCACTGTACTCAGCACGTTGGGTTCCAGATGCACTTCTCCTGAGGGTACCAAAGCCCAGCTGGGGCACACATCTGGGCTGGTGCCTTCTAAAAGACCTGTCCCTGGGTTTCCATTGTGGAACATGAAGACCTTACTGGAGCCCCTCGGCTGCTCTCTGCTCTGCCTCAAACAGAGCAGGGTCCAGGGTGGCTGCGCCCTGGAAGGCGTCCATCCATGCAGGACTCAGAGCCAGGCTCCCCTGAACTGGTTGGGAGGATACAGCAGACCCTGTAGGAAGGTGGCCAGGAGTGGATGTTGGACCGGGTCCCTTAGTGGTCAGAGCTGGTTCACATCATAGTAGTACCTAGTGGCAGTCAGGGCTGGTTCCATCATAAACATTCAGGAAACGATGGTGACTGTAATGGCACCGAAAGTGGTGTTGTAGTCCATTGATTTTATAATAAATGCTAAATTAAAAGGGGAGCTGTGACTAGGCAGTTGCAGAAGGAACTTGTGACACTGAGCACCCAGAGGTAGAGCAAGGGCGCCACTCAGTGTGGTAATCTGCAGTTGCCAAGTAGCTGGGGGCTTTCTGGGTGGCACTGCCACCAGTTGGGCAGGGCCAAGCTGTTTGTTCCTGGGGCTTCAGGGTACCAGGAAGGGCCATTTTCAGGCACCAGAACAGCCTGAGTGTCTGTCCTACAATGTGGGGTCCCAGTCTCATGGTAGAATCCCAGTCAGAGCCACCAACTAATGTTTATGGTGGGAGACTCAGGCCAGTATAGTTATACTAGTGATGAGGAAAGAATAACGTAGTGTGTGTGTGTGTGTGTGTGTGTGTGTGTGTACGTACACTGACCAACTGTTGCATGACTGATTGATTGATGTAGCCAAGGAGGCAGCTGAGCTGAGACGGATCCTGAAGTAAGATAACCATGTAAAGATCCCTGGAAACCTTAAGAGACAAACAGCACACAGTTACCTGGATTGTTATAAACAGTGACAAGTGACAAACCCTTGCTGAATATGGGCTGTCACAGGGCCATATCCAGCTAAATTCCTTAAGAGACGTGGCATCTTTATATCCATTTTAAGTGTACGGCAAGTAAAACAGTTGTATTTTAAGAGCCATATGGCTCTAGTGTTGTATTTAAATAGCATTTAGTATTTAATAATTTACAGCGTAGTATGTTACTTAAGCAATGTAGATGCGGTGGTGTATTAAGAGGACTCTAGCTGAGAGAGCTCTGTGGAATAAAGCTCTTGCTTAGGCAGATATAGCGGCCAGGGGATCTGATCCCTAGCCTGCCCTCAGGGCGTACTGAGACCAAGAATGAGACTGCGCCTGGTGATGTGTGCTTGCAGTCGCAGCGCTAGGGAAGCCGAAAAGTAGGAAGGGTCACTACACGTCCGATCTGTGTAGTGAGACCTTGCAGACCCTGTGCTAAATACATTAAAAAAAAAAATGGCTGGGCACATTGGCACATGCCTGTAATTCCAGCACATAGGATGCAGAAGCAGGAGGATCCTTGTTAGTTCAAGGCCATCCTGAGCTAAACAGTGAGACATCATCTGAGAAACAGTCCAGTCAGTCAGTCAGTCAGTCAATAAAAAATACCACACCTCTCCAAAACACAGCTCTAGACCTTTATCCAGTGAGTTACTGTCTTATGATAGTCACTCATAGGCAGCAACAGCCATATTTTTGTATGGGTTCTGGTAATGGCTGACATTGATTTAGCTGACTTTGTGTTAGATAAGGTCCCAACTATCTAGATGAGGGATTGCACGCTTTTTTTTTCTTTAATAAAATCCACATAGTAAATATTTTTGGCTTTCAGGGCCATATGGTCTGTGTCACAACTATTCAGTTCTGCTGTGGTGGCTTGAAAATCACTATAAATATCTCATAAATGAATGAACATGGCTATATTCCAGAAAAACTATTTATGCCCCTGAAATTTGGATTTCATATGTTGTTATTCTTTCCATTTAAAAATGTAGAAATCATTCTTAGTTTCCGGACTCTGCCAAAGCAGGTGGCAGGCTAGATTTGGCTATGGGCTGCGGTTTGGAGATGTGAAGACCAAGTCACCCCCTACGTGTGTCACCAGCCGAGGAAATTGCCTGGAAGCAGAAGAGGTCTATAAAAATTAGGAGTCGGCAGAAAAGAAAGGGACTTTGCGGTCCTTTGTATACACCTCTGGAGCAGTCATGGCACCGCTGGCTGTCACCATTTCTCTTTCGCTTCTATTTCTCTAGTTCATGTCCCATTCTTTTTATATAGCCATGGTCCAGTTCCTATGCACGAGTAGATAAAGGAATTAATGAATTACCCGAATGTCACAGCTGATGTCTGCGGCTTCTAGTTTACCAAGGAGAAGGACTGTGAGAACAGTTCAACCCGTGTGACCAGGGTATGAAAGCCTGAATCTGCTCCTGGCCTTCTTGGATAAGCTTGGGTGACACCAGGTGACACCTTGGCACAGCAGTACACAGGCACTGTGTCACCGGGCAGATGCTCACATCATCCCAGCAGAAGGTGTGCGGCCCCACCAATTCCCTGTTGCCAGAGCATTTTTGGCTCTTCCCCACAAACGGTCATCAGGATGACACTCTCAACTGTCCCCTCCAGTCCCCTGTCTGCTTTTGCAGAGGGCCGACTAACCCCCAGGAAGGCTTCTGTCTGGAAATGATCTTACATGGGAGCAGATTTTAAATCTAGTTTGCATGTTGCTGGGTGTTTTGTTATTATTATTTCTAATATTGTCCTAATTTGCACATCTCAATTGAAGTCCAAAATACAGTAGGAGGGGCTAGCCAAATAGCTCAGCAGATTTAAAACATCTGCTTGGGATTCGATCTCTGAGCCTGTCTTGCTGGCCCCGCCCCAGAGCGCTGAGTGCACTGAGACCAACAGTTGAGACTGAGCGTGGTCTTGTATGCCAGTAATCGCAGCTCTTGGGAAGCTGTAAATAGGTGGATCACTATGAGTCAGATTTAGTAATGAGACCCTGAGCACCCTGTAGACCCTTCCCTAAAATAAAAAAAAAAAAAAAAAAAAAATTAGTAGGTCTTCCAAACTATTTTTTGCCTCTTTAAGGTTATAGAAACTATTACTATTATTGTTACTATTATTATTATTATTATTACTATTATTATTATTTTGCTTTGACCATAGATACAGCAGGGAGATCCAGCAAAACCCTTACATTAAATATCCAGGAAAGGGCCTTGACGCCCTGGTGACGTGGAGCAGCTGGCTGGGGCCACGCGCACACACACGTGCACATGCACGCATGCGCCCAGCCCGTGGCCCCCACCTCTTCAGTGCTGGGATGTGCTGCTTTCTCAGTCTCTGCCTCTGCCTGTCTTTTCAAGTCATCTCTTCCTCCTTGTCGTGTTCCGTCACGTTAGACTGCTGTAAGCCCTGGAGGGACTATTCAGACTCAGCCGTGGTGTGCATAGGATAGATTTTTTTTTTCCCTATTATGGATCCTTATGTTGACAGAGTAAAGGTCTATTGTGTCAGAAGCTTAAATAAACAAGAATTGGACAGCTACCCCACTTCTAGGAAAAATGGGAACAGCAGGCGCTATCTGATGTAATCAGAATGTCTTGAACCCTGAACAAAGTACTCAGTCTAAATCCCCATTTGGCCTTTAACACAAGCCAGCATGGAACCAGGTACGAAATACCTATGGCGGAGGTCTGGGGCCTGTGAGGACAGGCCGGAGGTTTCCTGGCAAGCCGGCTAGAACCTTCCTTGTCAGTAATTTTAGAAGTATACTTAGATGCCATTTAATTTTCCCAGAGCACCCAGTTATCTTGTCTATACACAGTCATAATTCCATTTCCCATTTGGGATTAATGTTAGGATTAAAGGAAGTATTTTAAGTGAAATGCTTAACGCAGTTTGTCACACTAGCAGATCTGAGAAACAGACGCTCCTTTTCCTGTTGTTTTTTTGGTTCCATATATCCCTTAGAAAATCTCAAGGAGGAGATATCTTTATTACTAGGCTCTATGTTGTTGGGATTTTTTATTATGTTTTATACCTATGTATAAAAGTGTTGAACTCTAATCTCTCTCTCTTTTTTTTTTAACCAAATAACCCATGATCAAGTCTAAATCACTCTCAAATATTTACAGATTTTTCTGCCTAGGTGACTTGTGTCTGAGACACAGACACACACACACACACCCACATACCCACTGACACGGTTACATATAGATTACAATCATGTCAGCTGCCTCTGGTTTTTCCTCGTGTTCTCAGGTCTTGAGAGCTGTGAGTAGCTTGTGATGAATTTATTGACTTTAAACAGATGTTTGTTATTCAATCCAAATATCACGTAAGTGGGGTAAGTGTCCTTTTCTTTTATTTGGCTTGATATTTTCTTGTTTATTGAGGATGGCCTTATAAATAAGTTGCTTATATTTTTAAGATAGTGAAGATTAGAAAAAACAATTGAATTTGTGCATGGTCTGCCTCTGCGGGTGAGGAGACTGGAATATTAGTGTCCCAAGGATATGCTAAGTGATCTCATAAGCACACTCAACAGGGAGTGTGACAACCATTAGGCAACATTTAAAATTCAGGCCTCTCCGCCCTTCCGGTTCCAAGTTGGAATAGAGTTGTCTTCCACTGGGGAATAATTTGTCTCTATTAATTGAGAACAAATGTGCATGGGTGTTTTAATTACACAGTAAATTAGGAGAATTTAAGATTCAAAATATGTGAAAGCCAAGAATTCAAAACCCACAACTCAAAAACAGAAGCAGGTAAACGGGGAGAATATCTCAGCCTAAGAATGAAAGTGGCTCTCCAGATAGAGAGGGGAAAAACAAGACCAAGACAAATGATGAGCGTTTCACTAAGCTCCTTTCGGGCGGAATGATTGTGATTTATGGCTGCTCGCCATTGCCGGCTGGAGGTGGGGGCGGAAGAAACCGAATTTCCAGGGTTGCTCCAAGATGCCTGGCTGCAGCCAGCGGTGGCTGTTCTTGCCTCCAGTAAGAATGCATGTTGCAGATTTCCTGCGAGATTGTACAGTTTGCAGCCAAGTCCCACAGCAGGCGTTCTGTCCGGGTCCACGGGTGGAACTGTGTGATCATGAGCGTATGTAGACACAAGGCCTAGAGCTCGGTAGAATCCGACGCCCTGCACTGTTGGCGTTCAAAGCTGTTGCTTGAGCCACGTGGACATTTGTTGACTTTGTTCTCTGTCACTGAGTACTAACTAAAGATGCCTTCGCATAAAGTATCGTGGCTCCGTTTCAAGGCGAGGACAGTAACAATGAAATCTATCTCTTTCTGTCCCCCTCCGTGTCTCCCCCCTCTCCATCTGTGATTCCGGAAGACCACCTGTCTACTAGTTTACTGCGGCCTTGTGTATTTCCTTTTACCATGGATTTGGGTGTCTTTTTAAAATCTTTTTTTTCCCCTTAAATTAGTATGGGAATCTGAGTCTTACTGTCAGCAGCCTGCAGTCCTGTTATAGGAGCAGGTGGGAAGCAAATGCTTGTAAGAGCTGAGGGATTGCATAGTGTGGGCATTCCCTCAGCCAACACCCAGACAGGAAAACCACCACGGTGTTGGTTCTGGGAACAGTGGCCAGTTGGGAACAAGTCTGCTTCAAGTGAGAGGCCCAGGACAAGAGCAGTGGGGACTTTGGCTGACCTCTTCACTGAAACTAATATAATTTGTGCTGTCCTAGTCCTCCTTTACGCTCATTACTCAGATAGGATTAATTAGACTGTTTTCAGTGGGATTGTGTCCTTGCTGGTGCCTGTACGGGTTCGTCTTTTGGACTTTGAGCTCCTTAAGAGTGAAGGCCACTATTCCCTCAGGTTTACTGGCCCCTGCCGTCCCCAGGGTGGCAGGAATGCCATCAGAGTTCATGACATTTGAGTTAATTATCAAGAATAAGCTCATCTGGCTTCAGGCTGGGCAACTTTTGACTTTTGACATTTGTAACCCTAACTTGCTGTTGTTGTGAAGGGCCCTTAACATGAGCCGGTGGGGCTGTGTGGTGGTGAAGGCACCCTTGCTCTGGGATGCTTCAGTGTTAAGTGCCTGGTGCTCATGTAGGATGTCATGCTGTGCCAGCACCTCAGAGGTCACATGGAAGTGGTCGAGTATTGGGTACAGGCCAAGTGCACTTCATGTCTAGGCTGTGAACTAAGTGCTGGGCACTTGGGGCCTGGGTGCACGTATAAAGCCTTCTGCCTCTCTGGCTGACGTGCACATGTGCTTGCCCCTAGGCATGGCTTCTTTCCTCCTTTATATATGTATTCCATACATCTGTGTGCAGACACACCTGCCCTTTCCTTTCCCTCAAATCCGGAGGAGAATTAATAATGCTCTTGTTCCCCTCTGACAAGACTGAACAGGTCTGTACCACAGGCTTAGGAATTTCCTTTGCAATAGTTCTTGGCTTGGGTAGCTTGTCTACCTCTCTAGAACACACGCCCTGTCCGTGTCTTCAGGGTGGCCTGCAGGCTGTCCATGGCTTTGCTCTGTACAGTGCTGACAAAGCAGTCCAAGAACAAGGGTGTGCTCGGCCAGAGGTTAAGCCTGTCCTTCCCCAGTGCAAGTTTCACTTTCCCGAGGATGGTGGAATTTCCCCAGCACGGCGCCAGCAGCCTGAGTGTCAGGGGAGGTGCATGCAGAACAGAAGTTAATTATTGAGGGGACCCCCTCCCCCAGCCCCCATCCCCTTTGCTGAAACAAGCTCCCAGCTGCACCTGGTCCACCAGGGTGACCCACCTCCATTTGTGGCTGATGCTGTGCCAGTTTTTCCCTCTACATGACCCTGGATTTTGAGGGCTAAGCCTCATAGGTCCTGGCCAGCCCAAAACGTCCTTCTTTATATCCAGACCCAGAGGGTGCTGGGGTTCAGTACCCCAAGCATTTCAGCTAGGGCTTCTTCACTGTGTACCAGGTGCCTTGCCATCTTTTTATGTGATCTTCCTAGAGCATTGTCCCAGAGTTAAAAAACAAAAATCATTACTCAGGTTTTAATGCCAAATGAGAACTGAGCTAGGTACAGTCAGATATGCCTCAGCCACAGACCTAGATACGAACGGAGATTTCCTCAACCTGGACAGACTTTTGATTCTAGACTGGGGTTTCCCTGCCCACAACACAGCAAACCTTGCACATCATCAATTTTGAAATAGTCCACAGACGTAGAATCTCTGTGGAAAGTCTGACACCTAAAATAAATAGCCATAAAGCACCTTATTGAAACTGTGGGATCCCTCCACATCTATTAAACTGGGCTCCCCTCGCCCATCTGGCCCATAGAGGGCGCTGTGGAGTCGACTTGAGGAAGCGTCTACCCAATAGCTCATCACCGTTCCTACCCAGCTGCGCGCCATCACTTCATGACTCTGTCCCCAGGGCCCCCAAGCCTCGGTTTCGTCATCAGTAAAGTGGGGCCAGTAAAAGACCGTCTAGTTGTGCATATAAACCTTACCTGTTAAGGCATTATTAATTATTATTATTATTGTTATTTTTGGCGTGGTTGGTATAGAAGGTCAGTAATAATAGTTGTACTTTGGATTTGGTGGGGGATAAGCTTGAAAGTAGACATAGTATCAAAAAAGGCCTTTTTTTTTCTTCCCAATGTGTGTGTTCTTTCCTAGTAAGCATTTCAAACAGAAGCTGGGTTTTTGTGCCCAATGTAAAAGTCATCAAGTGGTTTTGTCTTTAAACTCCATCACTTGCGACATTTCTTAGCAGTCTGAGTGCACTGTGTGGCAGCGGCCCGAGCTGTTTGCTAATGAAGGTTCCCATCCTCTTATTCCAGTGGGGATGAAATGTGAAGCCATCATCTCTAAAGAAAAGCAAGGAAACAAAGGTGACCCCATCCCGGGATGCCAGACTTAACGTGCAGGACATTAGACCACTGCGCGTACTTTTGAACGTTAAGGAGAGAATTAGAGAGGAGCACAGATAACACCCCAGGCTGCCTGTCCTCTACCCCCCCATGTACCCCAGACTGCATGTCCTCAACCTCCCCCCACCCGTACACCCCATGCTGCATGTCCTGTACCCCCTACCCCCATACAGAAGTGAAGCGTGCCTCCAGGAAAGGCACCCGGGACTAAGCAGTCTGTGAGGAGCTGGGGTCACTGCCTAGGCCCCCCTGCCCTGCTCCAGGGGGATGAAGCCGCACAGCCTGGTGAGGCTGAGAGGGACATGTGTGGGGCCCTGGCACCTTGTCCTTGCAGCCAGAGTGGGGTGAGGCTTGGTGAGCGAGGCCTCAAGAAGTGTTTCCCCCTCAGAGGAGGCAGAGACATCATGCTCTGGCTATTGATTTGCTCTAAATCTGGAGGTCTGATCTTTCTGTATTCTATTTTATTCTCTCTCTGTCTCTCTCTCTTTGTGTCTGTCCGTGTGCCTCTCCCTCTCCCTCTCTCTGTCTCTGTCTCTGTCTCTCTATCTGGCTATTCCTCTCCCTTTCTCTTGTCGGTTTCTCTCAGCCAGGGTCTCTCTGTAGCTCCAGTTGTCCATGAACTTGCTGATGTATCCCAGACTGGCCTCAGCTCCATGGTGACTCTTTTGGGTTAGCCTCCTAAGTGCTATGTAGCAGGCATGTAACACCGTGCCTCATGCTGGAGGTTATTTCTTAAAGCAAATATTTTCTACTTTTTTATTGGTACATATACACAGCACATCTTAATTTTTTTCATTCTCACACAGCAAATTGTAAACAACCGCGTGCATTATTACACATACATCGCGTCATCATCAAGAAAACTTAAATGTCACTCCTAATCGTATCTTTTTCTTCTTTTTTTTTTCCTGGTACTGGGGATTGAACTTGCACTTGCTAGGCAAGCGCTTATTCTACTGAGCTGTCTTCCTGGTCCTTAATCCTGTCTTTTGGATTCTGTCCTTGATTTTGACCTTCATGCCCACATGATAATGCGTGTGTCACGCATGGAGTATCACATGCCCACACACACATGTAGATGCTCTTGTTGTACTTTCTTTGCAAGAACATTGTCACCCCTTCCCCGGGCATGGCTTTAACTCAGCAGCCTACTACTATGGGAAGCTTCCCTGTCTAGTCAGCACAGCTTGTTAAGTACTTTTTTGGGGGGAGGGGCGGGGTGGTTGGCAGTGTAATGCTCCTTCCCATGGTATGCCTGTGGTAATTATTTATCAGATTACTTATTCTGAGCCGTTTAGTTGTTTGTTGTGTATATTATTATAGTTGGTGCTATGAGGATTGTAATTGCAGTCATTTCTTTACATACCTCCCTAGGTATTGCTGTGGGATAAAATTTCAAATTACTCCCCACAAAAGATCTCCTCACTCACTTTCCGTTCACACTGAAGAATCTTTCGTTCTCTTTGCTTCTTTATGGAGAATACCCTGCACAATGGTCTCTGTTTGTGGGGAGAAAGCTGGCCTTTAGATTCCCATACAAGCAGGTACTGGCTGCAGCTACCCTTAGGCAGCGGAAGGTGTCTCCCAGGTGCTTTCTCTGGTGGTGACCTTCCAGGTGATTCTCCCAGTGCCGTAGCTGTCCAAGTCTGCAGCAGCTGGTCTAGTGGAAGGACTCTGGGCAGGCTACTAGGAGCTACTATTCTGCCCAGTGACTCGACTGACTGATCCCTCAGGACCCAGAGAGATTCCACATTCTGCAGTTTTCCTCAGCTCAGAAGCCTCCTCTGCACTGGCGAGATAGCACAGGGGACGAAACACCTGCTTAGGCAAGTGCAGGGACCAGGGTTCGATTCCCTGTACCACATGCTACTCCTGCCTGCCCCTGGGCATACTGAGCCAGCCACTGAGACTGGGTGTGGTGGTCCATGCCTATAATCCCAGCACTGAGGAGGTTGAAAACAGGAGGATTACTACGAGTTGACTATAACAACCAAATACACTGAAGAAGAAGAGGAGGAGGGGGGGAGGGGGAGGAGGAGCTTCCTGCCCAACTGATGATACTGTGTGTGTTCACTTGGCCTTATCGTAGCCCCTATCAAGTGCTACCGAGGGTCCTGGTGAGTTGAGTCGCTTCCTCGCCCCCTGCTAGACTAAGGAGTCACAATGTGTGTTAACTCGCCTTTGAGCAGCTATTTCTCAGACCTCAGTGCTGTCCCTGTGTGGCTGTTTAGTGAAGGTTGTTTATTTGAAATGAGCTGTAGCATCCTCCAGGCTGCCTCCAACTTTGGTCCTCTGGAGTCCTTCCTCCAAGCCCTGCCCATCTGAGGCGCTTCTCTGGAATTCTAGTTCAGCCTGCAGCTCTTTTCTCCCCAGAATCCCTTGAGATTGGGTGCAGCATTCTCTTCCACCTGTTCCCACCGCCGTGACCTCCTCCGTCTCACCAGGCAGGGGCAGGCGGCCTGCTGTCAGAGAAGCTCCTGGAGAGAGATCTCAAAGGACTTTCCGTCCTCGGACCGCACTGAGAATCCAGCGAGGGGCATGGTCTGGCCAGTAGGCTTGAGGGCCGGGAGGACTCGCTGGCAGACTTGGTAGACTTTTGAGGAAAATGGAGATAACCTCCATAGACCTCAGAAGTGCTGCAGGCATTGAAAAGGGCACCCCTGCCCCAGTGTGGGTGAGAGCCTGTGTCTGCATGCTGCAGCCCCCAGCCAGTTGCCATGGGGAGATGTCCTCATGAGAGGGGAAGATGAAAATGAGTGTGATGTAGACTTACAAGGACTTGATAATCGAGGAGAGGGGAGCAGACGGGTTTGAGGCAGAGCTCTGTCAGCCTGTACTCATTAAAGGACTAAGCGATACACACAACCAAAAGGAAGTGCACGGGGCATCAGTGCCCAGGTTAGTGTTTGGGGCACTGGGTCCGTGATCGGTGTGTGCGTAACATACTCAAGGCCTCTGGGTTCGATCCTCATCTGCTACCCGCTGAGGAGAAATTTAGCGCCTGTGGTTCGAGGGCTCTCAATGGAATACCAGCTCTCTTTTCTCAGTAGTGAGTCTTGCGGTAGGCCGCTTGATTTTTCTCAGTCTTAACCTTTTCATCTGTTGTGTGGAAAGAACCGCACTACCCATCTTCCAGAGTTGTTTTTGAGGATTAAAAAAGATGCCTTACATAAAACACCAGTTGGTGCACATTGAGAAATGTTTGGTATGGTTCCAAAAGTCCTGGTGAATGGGCCAGTTCTTACAGGGGCCATTCACCACGAATAGGAGGCATTTGCATGGACCTTTGAATATTCACAGGCAAGGATGGATTCAGTGGGAGGAAACAGCCTGACCACAGGGATGGGATGGGAGATTGCGTACTTTATTTAGGAATTAGTGAAGAAGCTGGGGGAACTGGCTCGCACTTGGAGGATTTGGCTACTATGGCAAGGTGTGGTTTAAGGTGACATGAAACAGACGAGACCCACAGTGTTAAATAGGGCGTGGCTAGTCTTACGGGAGAAACCCAAAGTATGCATAAATTACAGAGCAAAATAAAAGGTAGATTCCAGAAACTAGAGAGCTGATTTTTGCAAATGGGAAGGAGCCTGAGAGAGGGAGTGGTGGAGGGGAAAGGGATGGAAAAGTCAAGGTTGTGTGCTGTGAGCCCACTAGCACCGCCCTGGTGGGAGCGATCCTTGCATGCTGTAACCTGGACTAATGAACAAAAAAGAAATTAGAAAAGAAAATCTGTGGTAGGGAGGGTGGTGAGAACTTTCTCACTAGTTTATGTTTTCTTCACATAGGCTTTGGATCTTCTTTTTCTTTTAATGCTCTGTGTTAGTCATTTATCTTAAAGAGTGCCCGTGGGTCTGTATTTCTCTTTTCAAAATAAAAATGAACATCCCCCTCTCAGCAGGTGGAGAGGTTGTTCTACTTCTCCCTGTCCTCTGGAAAGTTAACTGCTTACCTGCTGCCCTTTTTAAGCCGTTCCTTGAGGACTGAGTTCTGTCTTGCATTGCAGTACTGCCCCAGGGCCTCCTGTGCAGTGCTGGGGGTCACCCTGCTGTGTCCTCACCTGCCACCAGCCTCCAGGGGCTATCAGGAGATGAGAGTGTGTTCTGTCAGACTAAGAACCTGAAGTTTGCTTTTGTTGAGTTCTGACCCCTTTCCACCGCAGCGCCCGCAGGTGACTGGGGCCTGCCCTACTGGGTGATGTTCTGCAGAGCTGCAGGTTGGAGTTCCGATTGGGCCTGAGAGTGGCTCCGCGGTTCAGGAGGAAAGAACCAGAGAAGGAGCTGGTGGTTCTGGAGAGAGTTCAGGAAGCTCTTGGCAGAACCAGCCACACCCCTGGGGATGGGTTCTTGAGAAATACCAGGCTGGTGAATTCAGCGGTAGGACGCAGTGGTCACCTGTAGGCCCTGTGAATACCGCCCTCCCTCCCCCTCCACCTGCCTCTCTGTGTGTAGTGCAGAAGAGTCATTTGTCTTACCAGCCTCGGGGGTTCAACAAGTGAGAAACTGCTCTGCATACATTGAGCAAAGGGAAGGGGGCCTGTGCCTTGCAGGAGCAGCTAATGACAGGTGCTGGCTCTGGCTCAGGACTTCCAGCTACCAGCCAGCCTATTGGCTGGGACAGCTCTCTTGGGGCAGGTGGAGCTGTGCAATGAAGGCGTCAGCAGAAAGAAGCACAGACTTGATAAACTGGAGCAGATCAGCAAGAGCCCATCCGAGTGGAATCCAGCCCAGGCAGCCATTGCATGCAGCGTCTACGGAAGTGGACGGTTTAATGATTTGATTCATTTAGGGAAAATTGTTTTAGGCGTAGTAGCGTTGATGCTGTTAGACACTCAGTAGCGTTGCCTTGTTGTGATGAACTTGCACCACCTCGCTTGGCCGTGTCCGTGGGCAGCGTGAGACCCTCAGTGTAATCTGCTTCAATCCTCTTAAAGAAACTTGCTGTTTAATGACTAAAGCTGTTAATCATATTAAATGCCGACAGTCACTCTGGGAAAAATTGCCAAATAAGCATAAGTCTAAGAAAGGGTTTCAGTGAGCCCCGTGGGCTGTTTGGGGAGATGCTGGCCAGGGTGGGTGGCTCTGTTTTGTTCGCAGGGGGTCGAGGAGGGGGGTGGAGGAAGACAGCTGCAGAGGCTGCAGCCGGCGCCAGGGTCCCTCTGCTGGGTGCCAATGACACGCAGAAAGCAGCGTCACATCGGCGTGTTTTATGCCATGTAGAAAGCCTGTTTATTATATTGCTAAAAAGGCACTAAGGAGGCAGAGTTTCAGAATAGTACTTGGCGTTGTGTTGGTGTTGACTCCAGTTGAGTCTCTTGGTTTTCTCTAGGCTGAATCTTTTCCAGTGAAATTTCACTGAGAAAGAAATGGCAGCTGAGCCTGTGCTGTGGGGTCAGGTCAGGTTTCCCTGATGAGTGTTCTGGAGGTACGACCTGTCCCCAGCCAGATTTATAGGGTGACCTGACAGGGGTTTTGGGGATCCTGGTCCTCAGGTTTGTTTGTGAGGAAACCGTGCATAGGATAAAATCCTGTCCTTGACCCATGGGTGGCACGCTGCTCCAGAGGCCCAGGACCAGAGCGGAACATTTACAGAAACAAGTCTATTTATTTTGGAGTATTCAAGAAAATTGCTCTGGATGTCACAAGCAAGGCAGGGTTAGAGGACTCAAAAAACAATTTGGGTGGGAGGAGGGTCATGCAAATGTGCATGTGTGCGTGTGCGTGTGTGCGTGCCTGTGTGTGTGTGTGCACGCGCGCGTGCGTGTGTGTGTGCGTGTGTGTGTGTGTGTGTGTGTGTGTGTGTGTGGTGTGGTGTGGTGGTGGGATCCAGCCGTGGAATGACAATATCAGTCCCTACAACTGCTGTAGTGTTTTTTGAGCCCGCCCACGGGTGACAGGCATCTTGCACCCTCTTAATCTTTAAACCTCATGGTCTCCCAGGAAATGTACAAGTCCTCCTATTAGGGGGAGGCCCAGGCAAAGAAAAGCAGGCACATTTAGCAAGCAGCAGGCTGCTTTCAGGCCTGGGTCTGTTTGGATGAGCGGGCTGACAGATTCCCTCCCTGGCGCATCTTTGAGCTGTGCTCCACCCAGGTCCAACACACCTCTGAGTAGAAGCAGCACTGGAATCAGTTCAGGGCGACAGAACCCTGAGTGGCTTGGAGACTCCTGATCTCCTCCTCCTCCTTCTCCTTTTCTCTATCCTTCTTTTCCTCCTCCTCTTCTTTCTGTTGCCCCCTGGTGGTGCTGGGACTTGAACCCAGGGCCTTTGTTTGCATTGAGCTCCACTCCCAGCCCTTTTCATTATATGAGTAGTTGCTGTGTTGCCCAGGCTGGCCAAGAACTCGCCCTCCTCCTACCTCAGGGTGTAGGTGTGCCCTGGTGCTGCTCCTCCTATGGGTCCGGGACAAGGGGTGAGGCAGGCTGTTCTGGATGACAAGAAGGGGTAGCAACTGGGGACCCTGAAGGTGAGTCCCAGAAGTCCATGGCTCAGTGACTGGCAGGGCCAGGGACCATCAGGTCTGCCTGGCAGGAGCCTAATCTGAAGACAAAGGAAGAAGGGGAAATGGTGACACAGTGAGAATGGGGATGGCCCGAGTGGAGGAAGGGACAGTCCTTTCCTCTGCCTCAGCCTCCTTCCTTCTTTTGTTCTGTAGGAAGTACTTAGGGATTGCGTGTAACCGTCTCATGACACTGTGGTGAGTAGAGCCAGGGAGGCTCAGGTGTTCATACTGCTGAGATGGTGGTAGGCAAAATAGTGGAACAGCCAGAGCGGAGGCTGAGCAGCCGAGGCGGGGGCATATGGCACGGGCCTGGTGCTTCAGGTGGCCGCAGAGGGTGGGGCTGCTAAGACAGGAAGGCTTGAGGCGGGCATGCATGTGAAGGAGGCAGTCTCGAGGAGGTGGAGGGGAGACGGAGTCTGGAGGGAGGGCTGTCACTGCCGGGCCTCCCAGGCGAGCAAGAGCTTGCTGCGTTGTGGCGCACCAAGAAGAGCAGGCCGTGTGGCTGCAGTCAGAGCACAGGGGAGGATGTCAACGTTGGGGTTGCAATGCCAGCTGGCTGACCTTGACCAAGCCATGCGCCCTCTGTGCCCTTGGTGTGAGGTCGTGGCTTCACAGAGTGGGGTTTAGCTGTTTCGGCGGTGAATCCAGGTCCTCTGTCATTCTGTCTTCATCCTGATTATGACCCCAAGGGCGGTCATTTTCCTGGGCTCACAGACGGGGTCTTAGTTGTCCATGGGTACAAATCCAAGTCCTCTTTCATTTTATCTTCATTGTGGTTGTAAGCTTCGGAACTGCATCTCCTGGGCCATTCTAATGCTGGGACTGCTCAGAATTTGCAACCTTGTGTTAGGCTTCACAGTTGGTGTGGGGCACAGCACATGCTCTGAAGGTCAGGAGAATCCTCACGGTGCCCATCTAGGAAGGGGATGGGGTGGGGGTAGGGGAGCCAGGTGTGCACTGCCACCCTCAGGTTCCAGGTGCAGGATCAGGCTTTCGTAGCGGCTGAGAGAGGAGCTAGGGGGCACCCCACTGCTGCTGTAGGTCCCCACCTTGGTGGAAGTGCCGCCCTTCTTGCCTTAGTGTCTCTCTCTTGCTCCAGCTTCAGGCCCAAGAATCGGATTAGACAGCATTTAACACAGCTTTCTGTGCTTCGAAACTTGTTTTATCTGCAGGGAAACAAAATGCCTGCTCAGATTTTCCAGGGAAATCTGTAAAATCATCCTGAAGGGCTCCTTGTTCCCTGGCCAGCAGTGTCGTCGGGTTTACATCTAATTGTCCCGAACATGCGAACAGAGCTTTGAAGCTGTGGATAACTTCTGTGTTCAGCTTGCTTAGGAAGCAGAGCATCTCTTGGGTTTTGCAATTAAGGCAGCAAACACTTTAAATTCAGAGATGGACAAGAAACTTTTTCTACTGATTATAAACCCTGTGTATTTCTTTTGTTTTAAATGTTTTGCATTAGTGCATAGTAAGTAATATTTCAGTAAAAATAATGCATTCACTTGCTTAATTTCCTAGACGGGCCTACTTAATTTCATAGATGGGTCTGCTTAATTTCCTAGATGGGTCTTTTCTTTTCCACATATGGTCAATGATTGTGTAAGTTTGAGGGTTCCCTGGCTTAGCTCACAAAGAGAGCATTTGAAGTGATCAAAATAGGGAACTCCAAAGAAGGCGCAGGTAAAACATGGACATTCAGACGTTGGCTGCAATAAAAACCTTAGGAGAGAATATGGTTAATCTGCCAGAAGGATATTTGGATATGATATGGAAATGGTAAAAGAATAAGATTTCACAGCGTGTGGTAATTACCCACTGGAATATCTGGCATTGGGTATCTTGGGTAATTTCTCCCTTCTTTGATAGTAGGGTTTTGTTGTTGTTGTTTTTGCTTTTTTGTTACAGTTGTGTTTGTTTTGGTGTTCACGGACAGAGTCCAGGTTGACCTCAAACTTGTCATCCCTTAACCCCTTATTCCTCAGTGCTGGGATGATGAAGGTGCGCCACCATGCTGGGCTTCCTGGAAGTGTTATTTTTCAAAATAGGCTATTTTCAGCTTCTCTGTGTCCTTTTATTTTTGATTTCTAACAGCCTGAAAACCTTTGTAGGCAGTCACATGGAGACCTGGCCAAGAAGACCCTCTCTGTGCCGTCTGGAATGCACCCTGTGTCCCGTGCACGGTCCCACGTAGCGAGTGTCTCTAATTCCTGATGTCTTGGCCGATCTTGTTGCTAACCACATCTTCTTTGCTGGCATTGGGTGTGTACAGGAAATGTAATTATCAATCTGCTTGCCTGTTGGAAAGGGACTTCGTCAACTTGTCATGTTGCACATATAAATATAGAAATACAAATTTAAAACTCGATAGACGTTTGCCATCACATTCTCTGTGCCTCTCCCACCTCTCTCTAGATCTAATCCAGTTTTAGACATGATTTTTTTTTGAGGAGACAGAAGCTGGGCCAGATGTGGACATTCATAGAGCAATCCACAGATTCTCCAAATGAAGGTGCCTGTAGGATCTTTTTCATCTCGATACATGTCAATGTGCTGTACATGGACAAAATAATTAATTCACACGTAGCTGCCTCTGCGTGTATTCATAACCTGAGGAGGAAGCATGATTGTCATTCTCGTGCTGCGTCTCTTCCAAAGTGTAAATGTTATCTGGTCTCATTGTTGGGGTGACAGCGAGTGACAGAGGGTCTCACGCTTCCTAATCAATGCCAGGCTCATTCATTTGGCTACGTCTTCCTCTCTAATCGCAAACAAATGCCCATTTGAATAGATGGATAGCTATGTTGAACAAGGCATGCTACGGTGGCTGCACAGTCTGTATAGTTAGGCATTCTGGAAAGATCTTCAACTTGGCTTCACTAAGTCAACTTCATCATCTATGGCCCTAGCAGCAGTGGTCCTAGGCAGTATGATGTGATGACTTCCTAGAAAAATCTACAGAACGTTCTTTCAGTTTTTGTGAGGGGTGGCCTTATTTATCTCCCGTTCGCTTGATCAAAAAGTGTTGAGCTCACAGTCCACATCTCAGAAATGCCTTTCTGGTTAGCAGTGCCCTGAGGATGGGAGGAGGGTGTCTGTGCTTTGTGTTGTGTCCCCAGTGCCTTCTGCACCACAGAAGGTCCTCACGCTTGTACCTGTGCAAGGAGCCATCGGAGGAATTACTTGAAGGCTGGGACACGTCCTGAGTTCTGCCGCCACCTCTGGACCATCTTTATGGAACTTGGGTCTCAAGCCCCTTTTTTTAGCAGTGCATGACAGGCCTCTTGTTCAGGATTATTCCCACCGAGAGATGACGTCTGCTGTACACGCTACGCTCTTCCATACACTGTACGTGTGCGTGTCTCTGTTATGTCACTGTTGAGAAAACTCAGCATCTGATGGGGTCCAGAATTAACACAAGTGAGCTGCCATCAGGGGTGCTATTTAGTTAATCTACACCTCCGTTATTTTAGTTTTCTCTTTGGCCTTGGCCCTTTTAGGTTGTTTGTTTTGATGGGTCCATAGCTGAAGCCACTGGTACTTGCTTCTTAAGAAAATGCCCTCAAATTTTACTTTTCTCTGAAAATAAAACTAATCTATCATGTAGTGGGTTTTTTGGTTTGTTTGTTTAAATATTGCTTAATATGGGCTGGAGAGATAGCTCAGTAGAATAAGCGCTTGCCTGGCAAGTGCAGGGTCTTGAGTTTAATCTCTGGTACCATTTAAAAAAAAAAAAAAAAAATATATATATATATATATATATATATATATATATATATATATACATATATGTGTGTGTGTGTGTGTGTGTGTGTGTGTGTGTGTATACACACACACATATATATGAGCTCTGAGCTCATGTGTGTCCAGGTCTGGTGGATGTCAGACCATATCTGTGGAATCCCACAGATTCCAGGGCCACTAGGGTGGTCTGCTATTCATTTCTATAGGATGCGAGATCTGAGCCAATCGGCGCAGGCTTGATACCTCAGCTCCCCTGCAGTGGTTCTTAACCTTTCTAATGCTGTGACCCTGCAATACATTCCTCATGTTGCAGTGACCCTAAACCAAAAAATAATATTGGTGACTACTTCAAAACTGTAATTTTGCTACAGTTATGATTCGGAATGGCTTTAGGTGACCCCCTGTGTTTTGGTCGTTGACTCCCGCTGGCGTCGCGACCTACAGGTTGAGAACTGCTGCCTTAGTAGTTGTGTCCTAAAGAAGTGTTATTATTGTGATCATTGTTGTTTTGCAGTTTCTATGCCTGTGGTTCCAGAGAAGCATTTTCCTTCTTTATTCTTTCCCCAGAAATGTTATAAAAAACCCTGAATATTTTGAGAAAGGTTGGAATTAAGTAATAATGATGATATTTAGATTCCATGCCTAGAGGAATGTCGTGAATTGTCTCAGTGCCCTGTTTTGGTTTATTTGCCTGCATTCAGTCAGGTCCTTAGGACAGGGCAGGCAGCGTGCCCAACACAGACCCGAAGCAGCGCCCAGACGCGGGGAGGGTCCTGCGGTGGTCCCCAGGCTCGACCCACAGAGCTGAAAGCCCCGTATACAGCCTGGCCCTGGCCTCAGTCATGCCAGTGACTTCCTGCCCACTCATGGACAGGCCATCCAACTTTCAGGTGCTTCACTTGCAAAATGAGGCGTGGGCCTTGCACTCTCTCTGGTCCTCAGGAAGGTCAAGGACGATACGATAAGGTCTGTGCTGTCCAGTGGTCATGCAGTGTCTTGGTGAGCAGGGCCTGGCTGCTTGATTCCAGGCTCTGCAGACCCCGTGGCCTGCTCTGGCTTCTCACTGACCCATGCCAGGGGCACCAAAAGGAGCTGTTCACAGCCCTTACCCATGGCGAGCAGTGTTGCACTTGCAAGCTGGGTCGGGCACACCATTACGTGTCTAGCACGGCAGACTCCCTGTAAAAAAAATTGTTAAGAATGTAAAGAAATAGCAAGAACTCAAGCTGAGCATGTGGCGCTTTTGAGAGTACAGGGTCCTTAGATCTCAGTGAGAGCCACACACCCACAAAACCAGTCCTGCCTGCGAAAAATCTGACCAAAGGTGGAAGGATCTTTTTATTTTGTAAGTAGACTGAGTATCGCGTTACTAGTCCACCAGGTGTTAAGACTGTGCATGTGTGCGTGCATGTGTGTGTGTGTGTGTGTGGGGGGGGGGATTGAACCCTAGACCTTTGCAGAGTTACGTCCCTAGTTCTGTTTAAGATAAATAAATGAATAAAAACCTTGCAAAGCTGCTGAGCTTAGAGCCTCCTGCTTTAGCCTGCTTCAGCTTTCCAGAGGGAGGCTTTGGTCGACAGTCTCTGTGCCTGTTTTCTCTTGTGAGACAAGAGGCCCTTGAGACAAGAACTATGGGCTGTCCCGTCCCATCCCTCTCATCCTCCATGGTGAGTGTGTTGGATGCAGGGAAGGTGACATCTATTTGTTGCAAGACAATTTGTCATTTTTTTCAGAGAGATTGCTTTGCTAAGCAAGAGTCTCTAAAAAAGTGCATTACAAAGAGCCCAGAGTGACACTGAATTAGGTGCCCGTGGCTACTGAGCAGGCCACCAGGCAAGCTGCTCAGGGACAGAACCAGGCCTGTGGAGGGAAGCACCCAAAACAGCAACCTCTTAAAGGAAGTTCTGCTGAAGGAACAGAAATCATTACGTTTGTGGTTTGTTGGGAGTTTGGGAAAGCTGAGAGCCAGCAGAGGCAGAGTGCAGGAAGTCTGGGAGTGGCAGGTACAGGAAGTGTGCTGTTTTTATAACTGCATTTATTTTGTGTGATATTTATTTTATTTTACTTTATGTTTTTAAGAGTTGGAAAGTTCACATTTATCGAATAACTGATGCGTCACAACCTGAAATTTATGAATTCCAAATAAATAAATGTTTTGTCCATTGGACCTGGTACTTTTAGCACCAACAGTCGGATGCTGACCTGACAGTGGATTGGCAGTTCTTCCCCAAGTGGACCTTGAATCTGCTTTATAACAGTCCTTTGCTGCTTCTGTTACTCTCCCAGGCCTACTGTGCTCTCTTCTGTACAATCTGGGTGAACTGACTCTTGATGGCAAGAGTAGTGCCAGTGACGCGGTCCCTGCAGCTAGAGAGGCCGTTTTCAGGGCGAGAGTCTAGGCGATTGCCTGGCTTCTGCACACGTGCTCCATGAAGCGATGCACCTGTGCACTGAACCGTGTCTTCCGTTGTTTGGCTGCCACTCCCCTTGGTTTGCCTCGCCAAGCTCCACCATTGTCTGAATTATGTGATATTTTAAGCAAATGGTTTTCTGAGGGAAGGGCTGCTTGTTGCTGTGTGATTCCCACGGACGGGGACCCCAGCGAGGAGGGCGCATGGGAAGGCTGTGAATGTCACAGGTAACAGCTCGGTGTGGGAGCGCGGAAGAAACCACAGAGGTGAGGCTGTTGCATGTGTTCTATATTCAGGGCTCTAGGTGCTAGATTTCTTCTAGAGTTTCTGGCAGATCTTTTAAGCAAGAGACATTGATGGTGCAGTTGTTTTCAATAACTTGGATAATTTAGAATCCAGCCAAACAGAAGGGAAACAGGTGTCTGCAGGTGCACTCTTTCAGTGTGTTTGTTAAGTATGAACTTCTTCTAGGTGGGTGGAGTGGAACTCACGTACTGGTCTTTTTTGTCTTGTTTTATAGCTTTGCCTTCAGTACTGCCTTCTCCCTCCCCCAGCGCCTTCTCCCAGCACATGCGCATTGCTGCACCCAGCCCCTGCTCCCTGTCGGTGGGACACAGCCTTGTCTGCAGCGCAGTCCCTAAGGTGCACATAGAATAGAGGCCCTGCTCAGTCATTCACACAAGGAAATCACTCTTTGAATCTGAGGCTCACAGGCGGTAAAGCTGTGGCCACTGTAGATCCTTTCAGAGACTGATAAATTTTTCTAAAGTAGTCTGACCAAAAGAAGCAAAAGAAGGAGCTGAGGAGATAGTTTCATGGCCCGAGTGCCTGCCTGGCAAGTGCAAGGTCATGAGTTTGAACCCCGGTCCTGCAATCAGTCAATCAATCAATCAATCAATCAATAAGAAAGAAAGAAAGAAGCGAAAGAAAAAAGAAATAAAATAAAATAAAATAGTCTGACTAGAGAGGAGGAAATGGAGACGTTCCACTGCTCTCCTGATGCAGAGGACAAGGTTAGAGCTTTACTGAGATGGTGGATGTTCTGCTCCTGCAGAACATCATGACTGGTGTTCTGGTGAGGCTAGTGTCGCTATGCTGGGTGGAAGGAACAACGGGGTGCTCAGCAGTGGCGGCTGGCAGGCCGTGAACCTCATACATCTTTCTCGGACTGGACTCTCTATTTTTTATTTTACTTTATTTTTCTATGTTTTATTTTAAAGAGAGAAAAAAATCTAAAAAATGATAAAGAATTTCAAAACAAGATAATAGAAAGTTAATAATAGCAGGGTCTGGGGAGATAGCTCATTAGAATAAGCTCTTGCCTGGCAAGCACAAGGGCCTAGTTCAATCATTGTTTCTGGAAATACATGCACATGTGCACACACACACACACACACACACACACACACACACACACAGAGTTATCAATAGCTATTATATTGCATATTGTTATCTTCAAAGTAGTTGCCCAGGCTACCAGAGACAGGCATGCAGACTTGATGAACCAGTGTGAACACTAGCAGTTCCTTTCAGTGAACTAATAGAAATTAGTAGTATGGTTAGCTGTCCTGTATGCATACACATCATTTTTAGCCTTTCAGTTCTTAGTGTCCTGAACTTTAAAACTAAGAAGTTAAAAAGCCAATGTGTGCAATATGATTGCAAGATTCTAGAAATGAAAAGTTTTGTTCTGCTTTTATTTTTAAGGCATCAGTCCTTCAGATCTGTGCTCTGGGGCTGGAATCCTAAGCCTTCTGAAGCTGGACAGGTGTATGAGGCTAAGGACACCACTTGGCTGCGCTCTTGTTGAGATGAGCTGATTCTCTCTGCATACTTTTTCTCCGTGTTGGAGCAGGGTGCTGAGATCCTCCTTGCTATAGGTGTGCATCGGTTTGTTCATTCTGTCTGAGCTCAATACAAAGACTGAAGACTCTCACAGGCACTGTCCCTGTTCTCAGAAACCCCAGCCTCCTCCGCTCCTGGGCAGAGCCCTAGCGCAGTGCAGAGTGCGGTGGTGATGCCATGTTTGTGGAAGCCCGTTGGTGCCTTCCAGTGTCTTGCCTGGAGATTTCCCCCTGTGGATGTCATTAATGTCCTTTCCTACTCCAAGTGCTACATTCATTCATATATATATATATATATATATATATATATATATATATATATACATACACACATATATATACGTATATGTACATATATACATATATGTATATATACATATATATACACGCATATATATATATATATATATATATATATATATATATACATATATATATGAGAATTCACATACCTGGGAATGTTGCTTTGTCAAGGAAAAATGGCCTGTGGAGTTTGCGGCATCCTACAGCGGAGCCCATCCATAGCAAAATTGTCATTGACCAATGCTGTGCATGGGCCATTCACCTGCACCCCGTCCTAATGATTCTTCCCTCTAACGTGAACTCTCCTTTGAACAAACAGACTCCACTCTGTGGAGCGTGGGGATGTTTATCTGGCTTAGCATTTGATAACACATGGGTGAGGTTTTGTCTTTCCAAAGCATGCCAGATCCGACTTCTTTCCCCTTCCAAGTTGGTTTCCTGCTGCATCTGTTCTGGCCTGTAGTGGTTATGATGCTTTTTCTCTAAGGTCCAGGGTGTAACCCTGGAGGTCAGTGTGAGGTTAATCAGATCCACAGAGCACACGAAGGCTGCGGATGGTCTTTGTTCAGATTTGGAAAGATGTAACGTGCAGCCATACATTGATCATTTCCGTCAAGTTCCAGTACTGATGTAAGCCTAAGCGATTCCTACTCTCTTGGCTTTTGTAGCAGCCAACAGAAGCCACCAGCTCCGAAGGGTAGCTGGTGACCTAAACCAAATCTCCTATGTCTCTGAACTCTAGATTGGGCGGATCAGCTTCTTGTGATAGCCCAGTGCCACGCACAGAGTGGCATCTGTGATATAGTTCACTAGTAAAGTGGACACAGAGAGGAAGGGTTCTTTCCCCATTCATGTGCCTGAAATTTGGCTTTGTTGCAATGACTTCTCTTAAAATTTAGAGTGGGGTTTGGTAGACCTAAAATTCTGTATTGCTGGTGTTTTCTCAAAGGTTGCCATTGCTTTAGCCCAAGTGTCTGCCAGCTGGGCAGAAGTGGAGCCAATTTAGCTGCTTGAATTCTTCCCATGGGAGTCCTTTCAGTGCGTGTCCGTGTGTGTGTGTGTGTGTGTGTGTGTGTGTGTGTGTGTGTGTGTGTGTGTGTAGGGGGGTATCCAGCCCCTGGCTATATTCCTTCCTCCTCTTTTGTGCCCAGGGACACTGACTGGTGAATTCCTACCCACTGAGCAAGTCTGCTGTGGCTTCAGGCTTCAGCCTGGTTTCCAGTCCCTGGAGCAGGGCTGGAAATGGACTCTCCCTTAAGGTCCTTTTGCTCAGTCACTTAACCTTTTGAGTCTGCACTGCCGCTTTCTTTAGTTACCAGTTTTGGTCTGAGGTCTCTTTGGGTCCCCTGCTGTCCTCTTCCATCCTCTCTGGTGCTTGGTATCTCTGAAGTGAACTTCCTGTTGAGAGCTGCCCGAGTCCCACCCAGAACTAGCAGCCTCTTTAACTCTGGGAGACTCCCAGGAGGGCTCTGCAGCAGACAGCGGAAACTGACTCTGGCTGGATGAACCAGAAAAAGAAACAGAGAGGATACAGGATGGCGCTTGGTAGGGACACGATGGCCCTGGCTGGCTGCAGGGGCTGCCTAAGTTGGCTGTGACTAGTCCCTGAGGGCTGAGCCTCTGACCTTTTCTCCTTCCAGGGAGGCAAACTCTTGAAGACTCCGACCTTAGAGTGCTCCTCAGTCTTGGGGAAGTTACTTAGCAGAAGTTCCGGAGTGAGACAACACTTTGGCCTAGCAGCTAACCCTAGTGAGGCGAAAGCTTGTCCTCCTGTTCTCGTCAGCTCTGGCTTTTGATCACTTCCCATTATGTAGTCAGTTCCTTAGGAAAGGGCTAGCTGGGTTTTAAAGCAAATCGCTGAGTTACATTAGAACTCATTTAGAAGATGAAATTAATCCACTTGTTCAGAGAGACAGAGGCACTCTTGCTTTCCTTTAGGAAATGAGACCCATGGGGATTTCAGGAGTGAGGGGGGCAGTGGTTCAGGTAGCTCCAGCCCATTCCAGAAGGCCGTGGTCTTTCCAAAAACTGCTGCCTCTGAACCCAAGTTGATTATCGCTTCCAGCAGCAAATCTAATTGGAAATGGAGCATTCAGAGTTCTTAGCGGGATGTAAATGAAAGTTTTAAAACTGCAATTTTTGTAACTGGGCGGGGAGAGAGAATCTGAATAAGGCAAGATAATCCTTTCAGAAGTTGATTTTTTTTTTTTTTTCTGTCATGAATGTTTTCTAGCAGATGAAAAAATTTGAATATTGAAGATATGCAAACACTACAATCAAGGATAATTGTTGAGTCTCTGCTCTGACTTTGTTTTCCCCGCCTTCCTCCTCTCTGGTACCCTATAGGAATGTGATCACAGATAGAGAAATAGAATTTGCATTTGTATAATTTATCTGAGGCTTTTGGAGAAAAGCCTCCCCATAACTGGGGACAGTGTTTGCCAAAGGCATTTTCTGCCTCAAATCTAATGGTTGGTTAACATAATGGAAATAAAGGCTTTTGGTTGCTGGACACCAGAGCTTACTCAGGCCTTTCCCTCTGCCCCTTATGTGGTCTTCACTCCGATCGGCTGACCTGGCTGAATGGCCATTGTCATGTTCATTTGCCAATGCGGGAATGGGGAAGGGAAGAGAGCACCCAGATTAGAGATGCAGGAAATGTTTCTAATAGTGCCTCCATTGAACTTGGTGCCACTAGGGGGGCTGGGGAGATAGCTCTGTGGCACAAGTGCCTGCCTGGCAAGTGCAAGGTCATGAGTTCGAACCCCAGTCCTGCCACAAACAAACAAACAAACAAACAAATAAATAAATAAATAAAAATACAAATAAACTTGGTGCCACTCTGTTCAGTGTAGGATCTGGCGGCTGTGTCTTCCCTTTACTCAGTGGTAGGATTCCCTTTTATGTACCTCCTTGGTCTGGGGCCCCAGCAACTGAATGAGTAGCCTTAAGGTTCAGGGCAATCCTCAAATAAAAGGAGCACCTGTTAACGTATGCTGTCTGTATTCCTCTTGATAATGAACTGGTCAGAAGAATTAGAGGCAGGGCTTTGCCAGAGCACTTACCCTGAGTCCTTTGTGTCCCCACCATGATGTTACATGGGAGGTCTACTTGCACTTTGTTTGCTTATTTATTTATTTGTTTATTTTTGTGAGGCAAGGTCTCCCTGTACAGTTTAGGTTGCCCTTGAGCTCACTTTGTAGCATAAGCTGGTCTTGACCTTGCAGCAGTCCTCCTGCCTCAGCCTCCTGAATGCTAAGGTTATACGCACATACAGCCACCACAGGCAGCTTCTAATTGCATTTTTAACAGAGAAAAGAAAACAAGCAGTTGCCCTTGTAATTTATAATGTTTGAGGATGACTGTGACCAAGGCCATGTGTTTTACAACTAGGAAGGTGCAGATGTGTTTTGCCATCTAACTCCAGCCCATTCCAGTATGTCATGGATACATTGTGGGGAGGGGCATGGGTGCTGCTGATCCCAGGACTCTGGTTGGAACCAGCCCCACCTGCTCTCTGTCCCATGCCAGCTGTGGAGAAACTGCTGTGGACGCGGGCCTCCCTCTTCCTCCCTTGGTGAGGGAGCAAGAACCTGAGAGGGAGCCGTAACCATGGTCGTCAGCATTTGGAAAGGGAAGCTGGGAAGAGTGACTGCACTGCATGTCCTTCACATAGAGACAGACTGTGAACCCCAAGTGCGGTGACCAGTGACAGAGCACAGCGGTCGTGATTAAGGGCCCAGGAGAGCCTGCATAATGATCATCTTCTCTGGCGCTTTCTCTGTTAAATGACAACTTTGATCTGTTTAGATGATGATGCCAGGGAGGAGGGCGGGAGATGGTGATGTAGGAATTGTTGCTAATTGGAAACTGACTTTGCTCTTGAAATCTCACTACAGACACTGACCAGAAACCAAAATCTGATCTTTCTTCCTTGTGGTCTTTCTCTGCTTTTCTCCTTCACTCGAGCCCTTGCGTCCTTTCTGCCCCCCGCTCAGCTGTCAGCAGGATGCAATTCGCTTCCTCTAATCTAAAAGACAGCAGAATGTTAGAGTTCCTTTTGACACAGGCATATGTAAGATCCACAGTCCTGACCCTCCAGATACCATGTAGTTGAATTCTTCACTATGATTTGAAACTTGAGCTTTGAATACACATTTACTAACTGGCTCTTAAAACCTCAGATGTCTCATTAATTTTTACTTTAATGACCATGAAAGTGAAGAGAAGTTCTACTATTTTATTAGTTCTCCAAAAAGTTGCGTTCTTGGTTCTCCAGGAGTAGGTGAGGTGAAGTTGAGGGTCGGCGCTATGGCGGGTGTTGGCTCTGTCGAAGTTAGCTCATCCGCAGAGTTTTTATTTCTTTCCTCAAGAATGTTAGATGGCTCGCTTATGGAAGTTGACCCATGGATATTGGCTTTGCCATCTGCTTCTACAATTATTGCCTAATGATCAAGTCAGTGATTATTCAAGGGTGTAATAAGAGGCCTTCCCTCCCTTCAAATAATGTCGTAAGACAACTTATAATTCCTCAGGATGCCTTGCCCTAGCTGGCTGGCAACTCCCATTCCCTGTTGTGTGATCTAAGGTCCCTTCTTGTCCCCCCGCCCCCCAAGCTGGCCATGGCTCACTTCTTTGCAGCATCCACTCCAGCCAAAAAAAATTACTTCCTGACGGTATGGTGGCTCTGTGGCCCAAAATGCCTAAAGAGCAAAAGCAGAAGTGCCTGGCCACTGAATGGCTGCACTCAAAATTAGACACAACGTTGCACTCTAGAGCTCAACACTCCTCTGGCAGGGGGAAGAAGGAGCCTTTGCAGCAGGACTTACCTGCCCCATCGCCAACCAGCGGCCAAGGAAATGATGCTTTTCTACTAGGAGATGAGAGTAAATCTCACAGGAGGACGACAACCTAATTAACATGGGTACAGTTACTGTAACTGATGCACAAATAGCTTCTCTGTGTCAAGAACAGTAATATTCAGATTCTACAGAACAGTGTCTTTTCCATGGGGAAAGAAAGGAATGCCAGAAAGTAGCCATTTCCACCAAAGAAATCCACAAAGGTGGTGGTTGCGGACTGTAAAGTGGCTTTAATGCAGTGGTCTGCATAGCTGTCTCCTAGCTCTGAGTATTTACGTTCATCCAAAATACTGTTTTGGTCTTTATCTCACGTGAAGACTTGGTATATTATTTATTTGCAGGTGCAAAGAAGTGTTAAATGTAAGAAATTTAGAATAGCCTTAATCTTTATCATGAAGACATTGGCTTTACAAATTGTGATACTTGTGTCAGAACACTAGGTAGAGTTTTCAAAGAATGTGAGTAGGTCTAAATGAACACCTCTTCCTGCACGTGCATAGAAAGTAGCTTGGAATGCGTGAACTTCAGTTTTTTAATGCTTAAAATGGTATGTACTGAATTACGACACTCAGACAATGTCGGCAGAAAAGAAAGGGCTGAGAAGGGCCCGGTGAACAGCGACCCTAAGGAAACCATGTTGACGTGACCTGGGCCCCTCTGACAAACGTTCCCTAGTGTGTCTGGGGACTTTCAGAAGTCCTATAAATGATGGCTCAGAAAAAGGCTCTCACGTTCATCCCTGCAGACCCTGGCTCTTCACTTCCTCTGCAAGTTGCAAGTCCAGGCTCAGCTTTGACACTGGCCTAGCTTGAGTGTGGAGGAGCGCTAGTGGTCAACCTGCCAAGCAAGGCTCCCGTCCTCACGAGGTGGGCTCACTGCCTGATTTCTCCTGGTCTCATCTTTATTAACCTCAGCATCATCCACATTCCTCACTGGAAAGGGGTGAAGGGAGCTGTGCATTCCCTCAGTATTGTCATAAAGAACAGTGTGATGACGTTTGCGGAATCGTTCTGTAGATGGCGATGTGTTCTGTCTGTATCGCTGTGGAGCCCTTGATGAAGAAAATCGGAGGCATTATGTTTCCTGTTGTCTGCTTCCCTTCCAGGGTAGGATGCTGAGCGTGGCCATCAGCATCCTTGGTAAGGGTGACATAAGGGCCACTCAGGGCCATGCTATACTAGTGTTCCCTTGACAGGTTCTCGAAAAGATACAGTGCTGGGAAGAGGGAGTCTCCACTCTTGGTTTTACACCCTATTTCTGGTAACAGCAAAGACACCAGCTTATGAAGGGGAGATTTTGTTCTAGAGCCCTGAAAAAATGGAGGGAGACAGGCAGGCAGGCACAGTGGGAGAGAACCCTGTCGCCCCGTGGTACACGGGGGCCCTGGGCTGGTGAGGAGTCCAGCCTCAGCTCCTGAAGCATCGTCCCTGTGTGCTGCGGTTTGGTGCTACCCGGTGTTGAGGGGCTGGACAAGAAGGCGCAGGATCCCACGGGTCGCTGGACTCTCTTGGGCTTGCTGACACCTCTTAACAAATGCAAGGCTGTCCCATTACCGGTTCTGTCGCCGACAGTTACTCTTAGCAATAAAGGTTTTTCTTATGCCTACTGATCTGGGCTCAGTCTGCCTATAAATCTTTGTCAGCTTTCTTACCGGTATTCTTTTTCTGTTTACTTTTTGTTATATGTATTTGTCATGTAATCATGTAATCATGTAATCACGATGACATTCATCGTGGGGAGTTACACCCAACTCATTTTAACCCGTCCTCATCTCTTGGTTTCCTTCACTTTTGCAACGCCTCTGTCTCTCTGCTTCCTCGTATCTGTTCTTGTATTGCACCTGTAGCCCAGAGCCCTTTGCAGGACAGGAGCGCTGGGTTGGCCTTCCCTTCCCTGCACTGTGGCCCCACTGCTGCTCACAGAGTCTGCTGGGCTCTGAGGCAAACACCCTGTCTTCCCCAGTCTTTCTCTTCATGGGTTTACTTTTTTTTTTTTTTTTTTTTTTTGTCTTTTTGAGACAGGGTCTCGCTGTACAGTTCAGGCTGGCCTTGAGCTCAGTTTTGTAGCCCAGGCTGGTCTGGAACTCTCACCGATCCTCCTGCCTCAGCCTCTCGAGTGCGAGTGCTGGGATTACAGGCATGCGCCACCACGCCCGGCTTCTTTCATGGGTTTACAAATCAGTTCCTACTTCTTTACCTCTTTGTCCTCCCCCTCCTCCCTTTTTCTCCCTTCCCCTCTCCCCTCTCTGCTGTCCCCTGTCCCCTCTCCCCACCTCTTCACCCCCTTCTCTTCCCACCCCCCTCCCCTGCTCTATTTTGCATTTCTATAGGGACATTTCAAAGCTAAATACTTGGAGCCCCCAGTGAGAAGGGGTTTTTATCTCAGGATAAGAGTCAGTGTTTAGAGGCCAGGCGCGGTGGCTCACGCCTGTAGGATGCTGAGACAGGAGGATCAGTGTGAGTTTGAGACCAACCTGGGCTACAAAAGTGAGCCCAAAGCCAGCGTGAACTGCATAGCGAGACCCTGTCTCAAAAAAGAATAAATAAATAACTAAATAAATAAAACAAATGAGAAACATTTACATTGGTTTTAAAAAAAAGAATCAGTGTTTTTAAAAACTAAGAATCCTAGGAATAAAAGCAGCAGCTCTTTCCTGGGTCCCACTCTGTGAAGACCTGGAGCCGTGGGGAGCAGGTGAGCTGAAACCACATTTGTGGCCGAGCCGCTCAGTTCCAAGTCACAGAAGGGGAACCTCTGGGAATCCAGGACCCTCCCACATTTTCTGTGTTCCAGAGTCCTAAGTGCTGGTAAAGAAGGCTTTTTACAAACTCCTCAAAAAAGCAGATGAGAAATTCTAAACGTGTCACTTGTTAGCCTTTTTCCTGAGCTTCAGAACATTCTTCATTGGCCTTTGGTTCCCTCGATTTGTTTTCTTTTGGTGACCAAGACAGCTCAGAGTTTGAATGGGTTTGGGGCTTAGTTAGAGTTTGTTCCTTTGCGGTGTTCCATTTGCCATAGGTACACTCAATTCCTCCCTTCAACAGACCGCTCAGGTGGAAGGGGCCGCCTCTTGGGTTGCTGTGGGTGCAGTCCCCACCCCTGAGGGCTCTGCCATCTTCTGTAGGTCAGTGGTGAACAGTTCCCTGCTGCCCTGTAGTGCGCCAGCTGCCAGGAGGCCTCTGTCTGGACAGGGGCTTATTGGAAGCCACCTAGTATTTGGTCCTTTCCTGCCTTACACTTGCCCTTCTAGGGAATTTTCTGTGTGCCAGACCCTGAGTCTGGCACACATACCGGAGGCGGCTGCTGTTATCAGATCCCTTTCGAGCTTAGGAGTGTGAAGTGCAGAGAATAGGAATGGTCAGAGTGAGAAGTGAGCCCTGCGCAGTTTGTGGGTATACGTAAGTCCTTGGCCTGACACCCACACGTGTAGGTAGGCCTCCCAGGCCTCGGGGTGGCTCCTCTGCGTCGCATTAGCAAACTCAGACGGAGGTCGGGGTCTTTCTCACTCACATCCGGAGAGCTCAGCTGACTAGTTTTTTCTTTCACTGCCCTTGGGTCTTGTGGATCCTGCTGTGAGCTTATGAAAAGAGCCCTCAGGACAGCATCACAACGTTGGACTTGTTTCCTACGCTGCACGATGAGGACATTGGCCTCTGACCTGGGCCCGGTGTTGACACCGCATGAGCCAGGCAGCAGGGGCGGGCGCGTGCGCAGTTGGTTCTCAGTGCGGCTCCTTTTCCATTTCGCCACCAAGGGGTTTTCTTCCTGCTGTCCTTCCTGGTTCCTGGTCTCCTCTCACTGTCACCATACTCCAGCGCAGTCAAGTCGTAGAGCCACGTGGCTGTTTCCAGTCGTCCTGAGCTCCAGGGGGAGCACTTCCTGTGTCACAGCTGTGGTCACATCCTACACCAGACTGTTCTTCCTTGTAGTTCAGCAGAGGAAGCAGTACCCTGCCGTGGACAAACACGTACCAGTATGTGTGAGATGGCCAAGCCCTAGAACACAAGCTTGTTCTGAGTTCCTGTTCTTCTGGGGATGAGTTCATCTTGATCAGCCATCCTGGCATCCCTGCCCTCGCTGCTCCCTTACTGTCTTGATTGGTGTCCCTGGGGCTTGTGAAAAGAATGACTTCTTCAGGGTATAGGCTAGACACTTGACCTGCTTCAGGAGCAAGCCTTGTAGGGGGCATCGAGTGCAGCTTATATGTGCCAGGGTCCATCTTGGTCATCTTTGAAATGAATTAATTTGCCCACTTGTGCCCAGTAGGATTTCCAGAGAAATGATCTCAAAAATGGATGGCAGTGAGTACTGTGAAATGCATTCAGGATTCAGACATGAGTTTCTCTTTTTTGGATCCTCAACTTAAAATATAAGGAATGAAAAATGAGTGGTTTTTTTTGTTTGTTTGTTTGTTTGTTTTTGTTTTTTAAGTTACAACCCCTTAAGGTATAACATATTATATAACTACAGGGTAAACCGAAGACGTGTATTGGCGCAGAGCAGTAATTAGGACACAGACTTTATTAAGACTTGGTCAGTTTCTTTTTCACTACTCTTCTTTCTGCTCCGAGATGTGCTCCAGGATCCCCACATTGAATGTAGCCTTCATGCCTCCTTAGACATCTCTGACCTGTGACAATCCTGTCCTCACTCTTACCTGGTGTGACACTGACACTCCTCACTGCTTATCTTTGTTATATATCCTGAGATGAGGACAGTGTCCTTCTCTATCAAGCCCTAGTTACTTTTAATTTTTCTCTTAGCATCTGCATATGTGCATTTTTCAGTGTTTGTCGTCTTAAGTGACTAGAATTTCTATCTGCAGTAACTTTCAGGGTTTGGTTAAAAAAAGAAATAAAAAACAAAAACAAAAATCCTTTTGTTAAAACCTCCTCCTGTTACTTGTGACCACACCGGCCTTTTTTCCTGCCTTACGCTCCAGGTGCCGCTGAATCCCTCTTCGCTTTTCCCTTTGCCCGCAGAACTCTGCTACCCCTGTGTTGGCCATTTTAGATGTAGCTCCAGTCTCCAGGGGCCATCTCCTCAGATAGGCCTCTCCGTCACCTCTAGGCACGGCACCCTGATTTATGTTCCTCATTACCTCTCCCGTTGTTTGTCTTTCTTCTGGAGCACGTGCCCTGTGGACCCAGCTTGGAACCAGGCATTTGGAGCAGTAGCTCAGTAAATAGTTGTGGACCGCATGCAGCATGAGGGAGAGCTGGTGCTGCTGCTGGAAGAAGATAGCTGTCCTTGCCCCTTTTGGAACATTTGAGCAATTTTTCCTACGTCACCTAGAATCTACGGCTGTTCTTTATGCTTGGCATCCTAGTAGCCTTTCGTTAAAATGGCCCACACTCTTTTTTCTGCTTAATGTGAATAGTGTAAGGCAGAGATAGCATTTCAGCTGTCACTGAGTTTTTGTGGATCTGTTTCATTGAGAAATCTTTCCGACTGCTCTTGAAGGAGTTTCAGTTGGACACTTCTCTCCCAAACATCTGAAGTTGAAGTGGATTCCTTAAAGGATAGTAAAATGCCAAGGATTAAACACAATTCTGTTACTTTTGACAGCTCCATTTTGAGTCCTTGTCAGAGGAGTGACTGTGAATCGGGCTGTGAACGCACTTTTCGCCGCCTTCAAAGACGAGGCTGTGTGACACCCTGAGGGTGCCCAGCTAGAGCCACAGGGTGGTCACTTCCACTTTAAGCTCCAGGTCCCAGGCCATGGACGCTGTGCATTGGGAGGTCTGTGTGGTGCCTCATTTTATGTGCAAACTGGGTTGGCATTCGTTGTTTGCTGCATTTGTTAGTGGAGTTTACAGAGCCAGCCCATTTGGTGTGATTTACAGAGGCTGCTTTAGCAAAATCTGCTGAAGGGACTAGAAAAGAGCAAACAAGTGAGATCTTTCTCTGTTCTAACTCAGGAAGAGCCCGAGAAATGCAAATCAGGCCACTCAGCTCCAGCTGAAAATGTAAAACTGTCCGTCGCATAGGAAGGCAAGGCAAGGTCACTCAGGAAAGATGCTAGCATGTTATCTTTATAATACAGTGACTGCATTTTACAGATGAGAACCGAACACCAGGGCTCACAGAGATCAGGCAGTAGGCAATGAAAGATGAACCAGGGTCTTTAGAAAAAAAAATTGCAGACAGAATTGTATTTATTCCTTTTTAGGGATGGGAAGCAACAGTACTAGTTTGATTTGGTAAGTGTTGTAAATCATGAATAAGTTCTAAAAGGAGATTTCAGTTTGGTTCCCATCTTATGTTTACTTCAAGTTCATAAAACAACCAAACATGGGCAGGTAGAATCCCTTGGTGAGGAGGACCTAGGCTGGGCTTCGAAGGTTCAGTTTGCTTGTTCCTGTTGACATTATTAACTTAGCTATAAAGGGGTGGTGACCATCTATCTCTTAGACTACAATTTCCTTTGCCAGCTAGTTCTGATTTTTTTTTTTTTTTTTTTTTTGTTGTTGTTACTGTGTGACCCTATTATAAAATGACTTAAGAAATTAATGTATGGGCAATACAAAGCCGTGCTTACTTTCTTTTGTTCTTTGTAACTGTATTTTCTTGGAACGTGCACCATTCCTCCTGGCCCTACATTATGGATACCCTTCCTGCGCTTCCTGAGTTTGTTGTTGTGTTTTTGATGCACAGGACTTAGGCCTCTTCCTCAATTCACATGTTGCCCAAACTTCTCAAATTTTCACGTTTCGCTGAAATAAGTCAGTAAATCATTCCTTTAAAGCTTGGATCCTATTTGAGAAAGGAAACGGTAGTCCAGGTGGATAGATTGCCCTGGGATGTTACAAATGAGGAAACAGGTGTTTGCTATCTTCCAACCTGTTGGAAACAGTGCTGCCAGACTATGCAAGAGTTAAGAGAAAATTAAAGAAGCCGTATGTGCCTTGTGTCTTTTCTAAGCTTATAAATACCTGAAGTTACTAGCAGGCAGGTTGCCAAACTTGCAGGCTCCATTAAAAGGTGAGAGCTTCCTTCCCAATAGCAGGGAAATAAATACTTAACAGCTGATTTGTTTTTAAAAATGTGAGTTTAATCAGGAAAGCCTAGTTTGGGTTTTTACCAAGTGTGCTGTGATAGTCAACTTCCCCACATATTTCACAAATGTGTGCTTGACACTGGAGAATTGTGGCTGCTATATACGGCGTGCCCAGAGCACATTTCTCATTCAGAGCATCTCATTTTCCATTATTAATGATTAACTGAGCTTTTCATTTGTGTCATCCCAGAAAGCGCAGGTATGCTGTGTAGCGGGTGTGTAGGTTCAGAATGTTATTTCAAGGCAGTGATGTCCCCGCCAGTGGCCAGTGTCTGAGGATGAGGACACAGGGTTATCCTGACCAGGCAGGCAGGGATGTTACGCAGGGTTTCCCCAGCCATGTGTACAGGGCGTCGTGTGGAGTGGGTATCCTGTGGAGCTCTGCCACTCAGAGAAACACAGAGGAGAAAGAGTATGATGGTGAAGGAGGTTGCTGTACACTTAGAGGGGTGGACTGCGTTAGCTGGGAGCTAGCTCCTGGCTAACTCACTGTGCCTGCTGGTGTCTCCGCATCTGTCTGGACCCAGGGAAGGGGCTGCCTCTTTCAGGGAATGCGTGTGCTTCTCTGAGGCCTTCTTAGCCCATCTCAGAATGTCTGGGTTCTGGGAAGGAATTCCTGAGGGAATGCTACATCCCCTACAGAACTCAGGGCTGTGTGGGGCTGACGGAGCAGCCGGGGTGGTCTGAGCTGTCCTACCCCTAGGGGAGAAGCAAGCCGCGTCTCCTCTTGTTTGCCAGCTGTGCTCAGACATCTGGTTCTTCACATTTGATGTAGTCAAGCATGGGGTTTTGTGTGCGGTAAGTCCATGAATCCTGACCTCTGCCTCCTGCCTTTCCAGAGCAGACACACATTTGTACCAACCTTTTTCCCCTTAAAATAGTTGTATATCTTACACGGGGCCTTTCATAGGGAGCCAGGTGTTTTCACAGTAAACTATTTTTCATTCATTCATTCATTTTTCAGCTGCCTAGTGTGTACTATCGAATGGTTTTGATATGTACCAGATGTGTACAGGAGTTCATCGCAGAGAATAAATGTTCGGTGCTGTAAGGAATTGTGTAGGAAACGTCATGCATTTGGGCAGAGTTTGGAGGAGCACTCTGTGGCTTTGAGGGTGTGGAGAGCCAGCAGACTAGAGGATATTTATTCCTGGAAATGACTAATAGACTTCAATTGATGGGAACTCAGACTGACTTGTAGTGGCTTCAAGGACTGCTGTGTGAAAGGGACTCTGAGTGTTCCTGAATTCAATGGGTAAGAGCCAATACTTGTATCTGCTATGAGCGTCAGTTTTAATCCTTTCTGTTTGCTATTTCTGGTTTTACACTGCTCTTACATGAAACAAAGTTGAGCGGAGGCCTGGCATAAACTTTCTGTTGAGATAAGTTCTGAACCAACGTTCCAAACAATTAAATCAAGTTCAGGAAGTGAGTGAATCAAAACTAAATAGTTAACTGAGGGCCTACTGTGTGCTAGATGCTATGAAGAAAGCAGGTAAGGCCACCATGGGGGAGCACTAGGAAAGGCCTGGAACGCAGAGGAATGGCCAACCAAGACTTGCTGTAAAACTTAGGAGGACGAGAATACAGGATAAGGATCGGGAATGTGGGGAAATGGCAAAGAGGAATTAGTTAGTTTTGAGAAAACCAATGTGGGAAGCAGGACATGGAGCCTTCCAAAGGAACCCGAGGGCTGCAGCCTACAGGCTAGCAAAGGGTCTCCCAAGTGATGAGTATTTTCAAGGGTCTTCTTGCTACTCCTGGATTGTAGGTCTCCAGAACGTAAGAAGCTAGTTAGCATTCACCCGTCATTCAGCAAAGATGTCCTCAGCTGCCCCTCATGTGCCATCTCCATGTTGAGAGGGTGAGACTTGATATGGACCAGTGAGAGCGAACACGTTAGGATCTGGTTACCAGACTGCAATCGAAAAACTCACTTGTTTATTGTCAAGTGCCAACACTGCAATTAAGCCTGAATAGGGAGGTTTACATTAACATGATGTGTGTGTGTGTGTGTGTGTGTGTGTGTGTGTGTGTGTGTGTGTGTGGTGGGCTGGGTGTCCACCACTGGTGCAGGCTCAGACCCGCAGGTCTGGTCAGGGGAGAGCAGGAGACAAGGAAGGTGGCACCTAGGAACAGCCGCCTGCCTGCTCTGGAATAGTGCGCCGTGGGCTGCGCTGCACCAAGACAAAGCCCAGGGCCCAGGCCTGCGGACACGCCCCAGGCCGGGCACAGGCTGGATTTGAATCCGGGCTCTTTTGCAATATCTTTGAATGTGTAAAATGAAACCGAATTGTGCAAGAAAAGTGCAGCCACACCTCTCATTTAATAGAATGCTGGCTTCTTTCCTCCAAGGTTCTCATAAGTGCGTTTTCACCAAGTGGTGGAGTCATGAGCATGGCTGAGTTTTTCTTTGCCTGCAGCTACAACAGATTTTTTAAAAAGATAAATCTAAAATAAACTTTTTAATTGAGGCATAACAGACATATAGAAACCTTTACAAATTTATAATGTCCAGCTTGACCAGTTTCCGCAGGTCACCACCTGTTTTGTAACTGTCCCTTCTTCATGTCCCATTTTATTGGCATGTGTCCTGTGGCTAGCGTGGACCAACGCCTATATTTTAGAAAATCTATTTCAGTTTCTTCAAGGATACTCATTCTAGAAAGAAGCTAAAATTTAAAGTGGCTTATGTTACTTGCTCAAGGTTATATAGGCAACTTCGTAAGTGGTAGGTTTCCCTGTATTCATCCCTTGGTTTCTTAAAATCACCATAGCTCCCAGCTTTTACCATCACCCCTTGTTAAACACAAGTTTGTATGTTTAAAAATAAAACTAAATTAAGCAAGAAGGGCACAGCCACAGCAGCTTTGTCTGGGAACTGCTTTTTTTCCTTCCCTTTCTTTTTTAAAGTGAAGCTCTGATTGCAGCTAATTGCAGCCCTGGCGTGGACATAGCCTTCGTGTTGGAGGAGAAGGTGATCTCATCCCCCGTTTCCTCCAGAGCTGCCCTCTGGGCCTTGCTTAGGATCCTTGTTGGTGTGAAGCCATGACGGACGGTCTCTGTGCAGAGCCCAAGGATGCGGAGCACGCAGCGAGGGCCCTGTATGTTCAGCTTCATTAGCAGAGTTGACAAACTTTGATTCTGTCCTCTTCCGTCGGGTGACCCGGGTCCCTGGGAAATATTTGCACACCCTTTGCGTTGCTAGAAAGACATGAACTTGAAGCAGAGTGTGTGTGAGAACTTGTTCCCAGGGTCTGTCATGAGAACAACTTTTGCAGTTGGAAGTTTTTGGCCGAAGGCCTACCTTTATTATTTTTTAATTCCTTCCCATGCCTTTGTGAACCCGGGGATACTGATACGCTGGGACGGGGCTGTCCTGTGATTCTGATTAGAGGCGCCGTTTGATATTTGGATAAAGACTGTCTGTGTCAAGTTGTTGTAAGACTAATTTCTCTGGGCAAGCAAGAGTCTGAACAAAAAGGAGGAAATAGGATTTAAGTATAGGTCATTGGAGATGGAAAATAATTTTTAACACTGTCTAGCTGCTTTCAGGAATGCCATTTTAATTCATGTACAGTTGAATCCATGATAAATCATTAAATGTTTGTGTATTTTAAGGGTCAGTTCTAATTCAGGTGATTTCACATATTTAAAACTTTATAAAATGCCCTAATATATTAATAATGAGCCAGCATTTTTAAGTGGAAAGCAAGAATGCTTTTTTTCTTCATGCCTTGCGTTCACTGCGGAGCTCTGGTTGCCCAGGAAATGCACCTTTGGACGTCTGGCGACGCACAGCTCTAGCCGGGCAGCAGAGCCGGCTGGCGGCCCATGCCCTTCCCACATTCTTTCCCTTTCTGTCTTTAAGGGAATTGAGGTTTTGCCTTGGCAAAGTCCTACCCCTTGTTCACGATTGAAACCTTCAGGTGAGACTGAACGTAGCAAAATGCTCCTCGAATGGGCGAACGCGCGGTCTCACACCTCCTTTGTGCCAGGCACAGCTCTAGACAAACTCAATGTTGCCTGCATATTAAGAGCTTAATAAATACAGATGGGATGAATGAATGATTTATGACAGTGAAGCTTGTTAGCTTGGTCGTAACGCACCCAGATCCTGGAATCATGTCTCTCCATGGAACAGAAAGCAAATTCTTCCTTGTAAGGGTCGATATTTGATGGGAAAATCAAGAAACACCTACCAGGCTAAGGAAAGAAATCTCTGTGCGCCCTGGTTGTTGGGTGTTTATAATGGCCCTCTTCCTGTCAGACAGTGACAGTGCTTCTATCTAAGGCTGTGTGTGCTAATTCAGGAACCTGAGCTGCCCTTTGGTGGTCATGAGGGTGAACAAAAAAGGACAGGATTAGGTTGCCAGCTGAGCTGTCCCCCCAGTGGTCCTCTCTCCTCTGCGCAGGGTTGTTGGAGGCGCTCACAGGCCTTTGTATTGTATTCCCATTTACCTTGTTTGCCTGGGAAGCCATACAGGTTACCACGATAAGCCGGGCCAAGTTTTCTAGGCGCCAGTGTTCTTGTTTTCCAAGTAGTTTTCTGAAAAACGCTGGATGTGACCTTATAGAGCTCAGTGCTTGCACCCCAGAATTCTGGCTTCCCTGAGAACTTCTTCTCTGGCCTCTCTGCTTTGTACACGAACGTGTTTGCATGCGGGTCTGTAACGTCTACTTCAGTTGGAATCACCAGGCTCTCTCAGTGGGATTTCGGATCTGGTGTATCAGAACTCGACTGTCCTATCAGATGACCATTGTGCCAGCGAAAAGAAGATAAAACACTTACCTTTGGCTTTCCGCTTTCCACCGTCTTCTCCCTTTCCTTGCTCCTGGTGCTCTGCTCATTAAGTTTAGCATCACTGAGAGGAGTCTGCCAGAGAACTTGAGCTTGCTCAGCTTGGCCAGAACCTTCCCATTTGTCTATGGTGGGAGGATTGCCGGACAGAATGGATTCCCATCCCAGGGTCAGATTTGGGGTGAACTATAGCCTCTAACACCGAATTTATTTCATTACACGGCATTAGCCCCAATTTTCTCCCTGTATTTTGCTTTTCTCAATGGTGTCCTAGAATAAACTCACAGAGCACCTGTGCCCAGGTGTTCTGTGCCAGAAAACAATGACACAACAAAGATATTTTGAACTTGCTTTTAAAAACAATGCAGAGAGCGCCGTCTTAACATTTCTTTGTACGTGGAAGTCATGCAGTATACAAGAATCCCATGCTTTGGTGAGAAGCAGTAACCGTGCTGCCTTAGCAAACACGGTTCTGCTTAGCTGGAGGACTTGGCCACCACTCCGCACGGGTGGTCCTCCCTTGCTGTCCTCCCTGCACTCCGGCTCCAGGCTGGGCTTTCTTCTGCTCCTGTGCTTTCCCATGACAGGCTTCCTGCCCAGCCCCTACTGTGTGGCTTGAGGACCACCCTTTGGTCATCACAGCCGAGTACCTCTAAGTCCACAGCAGGTGTGGAGTGGGAGCTTGAACTGTTTTGCTGTAGTAAACTCAACCCTGTCCCTTTATCTGGGGCTCCTTTGTGCACGTAATTCCAGGTTGAGCCTAGCTCAAGTCTTGGGAGTGCTCACAGAGTGCATTTAGACCTAGGGCATCCTGTGCTCGAGTTGCTGTCCATCGAGAGCCATTTCCCAGAACATATACTTTCCTGACTCTTGAGCTCCAAAAGGTGGCATCCTCAGAAACCCCTGACAGCTCACAGATGCACTTTGCTTTTCGGTGGGTTGCCTCTGTCTTGCTGCTCCTTGGAAGCCCAGGACCTAGCACCTGTGATACATAATCTTTGGTCTCTTTCAGCCTCTAGATAGGATGAATAGATTTCTGTAGCCATTGAACACAAGATGCCTTGGATTGCTTGTGTTTGAACCTGGTAGGGACCCAGCTAATCCCTTTCATGCCAACTTTCAAGAGAAGCCGATGTCCTGTGGACATGTTGGCGAGCTGTTGTTGTGGCTTTGACAGCAGGCTTATCTTGAGCATCTGCAGACTCATTTTCAAGATTATCTAATTATTTATGCACACAGATCTTTTTCCCTTCCGATGATAAGCTTAGACAGAGCTGGCTCTTAGGTACTTACTGCAAGGTGTGTTTGTTGAGTGCTTTGCCATTAAGCTGGGTCACTTTTCTGTTCTGTGTTCTCCTCTTAAAGGGAGTAGAAAATTATTTTTTCCCAGCACCTAACGTTGTAAAACTGTTCTTCTAAAGATTTGCCTTCCCTGTGTTTGCAAATGTGAACTCAACATGTTAGCACTGTCACTTGAAAATGTGTGCGTTGTATTTGGACTGAGAATGTAAATTTAATCCCAGTAAGTGCCTGTTCGGAAGACCATCTTCTCTTCAGTGTAAATGTGTGTTTATCAGTATGGAATAAATGCTCTCAAAAAAATGGAGAGTAAATGGCCCTTTATTCAAATTGTCTCCCCCACGTCTTTTGGATAATAGTGAAAGTGTTATTATCAATCACTTCATTTTCCTCCAGCATCAGATTCGCAAGACAGAAAAAAGAAAGCATTTGGGCACTAGGTTTTTGAATCAAAACAAATCAAGCATTGGCAAACTGTAGTTCGCTGGCTATTTTCTGACCTGATTGGTATCATTTGCCCAGCTTCGGAGAGGCACGCTTCTTCATTTACATTTTTCTTCTGTGCGCTGGACATAGCAGGAAGTGTGGACACCGCCTTCCGTGTGTACGTTGCTGTAGCACCACCGAGCTGGGGTGCCTGCTTGCTGGTGCTTGCTCCTTGGGCGTCTCCCTCACAGGCAGCTCTATGAGGCCTGCCCAGCCCTGTGCCTTTCAGAATGGGTCCTTCTAATGCTTCCTTTGCTTTTTAGGGTGGGTAAAACTATCCACAGGCTCCTGGCCGCCCACCTCATGTGGCCCAGAACTGCTCCCTCATTTTACAAATCCTGGCAAGGTCGTGGAAGGGTGGGATGTGAGACTTGGACTTGTGGGAAGGTGCAGGTAAATAATAGCAGAATCATAGGGGCTCAGGGATGCAGAGAACCCTGGTTCTGGGAGGCAGGCTGCAATTCTAAGATGCCTGGATGTAACTCAACATTTCTGGGGACCAAATGTGTGAGCGTGAAACTTGAGGGGCGAGTGTCTCAGACATCCCTGGAACATTCTTCCTTGTACCTTGCTCCTGAAGTGTCTCAGAGAGGTTCTTCCTTCCTCCCCAGGGTTAAGCATCACATTTTTCTCCTCCCTCTTCTCCTCCTCCTTCTTTAGCCTCCTGCTGCTCCCCGCTCCCATCCGCCTTCTTTTTAAGAGGCTTTGACGGACTTAACAGGCTGGCCTCCGTCCTGCAGAAGCCTCCCAAGTAGCTTGGGATTCAGGTGTGCGCCACTGTGCGGGGCTGCACAGTAGGGAAATCAGGGCGAGACTCCAAGCGGGTCTCGGAGCCTAGGGTGCGCGTGGCTCATTTGCAGTCTGGATGATTGAGAGGCTGTGGCACCTGTGTTCTGGCCCTCACACCTGCAGACTGGGTGTCCAGGGAGACAGCTGGTGTTACAGAAAGAATGCATGTGAAGCCAAGCAGATGGCACAGGCCATTCCTGGGTTCCCTCTTGGACAACGACTTTTCTTTCCTCCGTAAATGGGTCAACTGCTAACAGTAAGGCAAGTGACGTTTAGAAAGCTTGTCCTGTGTTTTAACTCCTTTGTTCAGTAGTCGTTTTACGACAAACCCGTGGGTAGGAGCCCGCCTTCAAAGAGAATGAACTTGATGGTTACAGTTCCCACGTGACCAGCAAACACCTCCTTGGGACGGAGGGTCTGGGGCCAGGATGAAGGCCTGCTGGGGCTCCTGGCTCGGTTCCCAGTCAGCATCACTGTAGAGCTTATTGCAAGCGTTAGTGGGCATAATGTACCCAGGGGTCCTGGAGACACAGCTGACCTGCAGGATAGATGAATTCACCTCAGGGTTCCTCCTCACTGCACCCCCGAGTCTGTGGCTGCTGGCCATTTTTGAAGTCACCCCCATCATGGGGACAAGTCAGACGCATGCTCTGCGTGTATCTCACCGAGCGTGCAGGGTGTGAAGGCCACATGCAGCTAGTACAGGCAGAACGACTGGAATCATGTGGGTGGAATTATTCAGTCTTAGACTGTCTGCTGCTTTGGCATTGTAGAAACACAGCCTTAGCCTTGTGTTTTTTTGTAGTTCAAAAGTAAGTGCTTGCCCAGCAGGGAAATTCTGTGGGTGGAATAGCAGGTGAGGGGCCCATCTGGGACAGGGAGGATGCTGGATAACCTGGAGAGATGGGAAATAGGGTGGAAGTCTGTTGTGGTAGTGAGGACTCGTAGAGGGGGTGGGCTCAGAAGGAAGAGGAAGCTCCCGTGGGATGGAAACAAGGGGGCGGGGGCCTTCTCAGAAGGGCCACGGATTTAGGAGCAGCGCTTTTCCTTGTCCCCTCTTCCTGCCCATGTAATGAGGGGACCTTACAGGAGGAGTGCTTGTATGGAAGCCTACCTGGGGGCTCTGCTCTCTGCCTCTCTCCCGAATCCCCGAAGCCTTGTTTGATTTTAGTATTTTTCTTTTAGATTTCACTTCACGGCCCTGGGAAGAGGGAGCAGGTGGGGAGGGGAGGCAGGAAGATTCCCAGGGTGGCACAAAACCCTCCTGGAAGCCCATTTTTAATCTGGATGAGGGCACAGTCATGGAAGTCCTGTGAGTTGGCAAAAGAGTGGAAAGTGTAGGATTCGTGGCCGCGCGCCTAATTCCCTGCTACCTTTCAAAAGGCCAGCTAGCTAACCAGCTGGCTTCCCCTTGCTAACACAGCCTCTTGTGTCCTTGTTATCGCCTGTTTTCTTTGTGACTTTCTCCACTATAGGACCAACATAGTGTGTGCGGGAGACAGTGGCATGGATAGGATCAAGTGTTACAGATGCCTCGAGCCAATATATGAGCAGAAAGATCCTGTAATGAAACGCAAGAGACGATCAGTTGTATTATCAACAAATCTAGGATTCTGTAGGTGCCGACAGTTTTTTTCTTTCCAATAGCAACTCTTTGTGGCATGAGTGTGTGTATGTGCGCGAACAAGTATGAGAACGATTTTCAAGTTTAAGCCCATGGAAGGTGGTTTTTCTGTAAATAGACATAAACTTGCACGCAATTTTTCAAATCTGGTGATGTTTCAGGTGAAATTTAAGTGCCTGGCCCTCTTTACATTTTAAAATTATAACTGTTTTCACCGAGGGCCTGCTTATGTCACTTTCTGAAAGCCCTGTGGTGTGCGCATCAGGCAGACCGTGTGGCAGGAGCTCCCTGAGTGCGAGCTCGTGGGGGCTGCGGTGGTCAGTAACAAATGAGCGTGGCTTTGGATGTGAACCGGGCACTGGGCAGGAAGCAGAAGGCCTTGGCAGAGGGGACGCGATGAGCGTCTGTGGTGGGAAACCTCTGAAGGGGCAGCAGGAAAGGAAGCGCAAGCAGTGACGTGGGACAATGCGGGCACTGCTCGCTGCCTAGGTTATTCTGGAGACCTCCAAATGCCAGTCCCTATGAGTTTGGTGGGCCTTCTCACTGTCACCTGTTAGTCTTAGAAGGTAATGAAGGACACCAACAGCTCATCACCCGGATGGGTCTTCCTGACTGCACTGCAGTCTTGCATGAAGTTGTTTGCCCTTTGGTTCTTGAGTGCTTAAACTATTTATGGTCTTTGGCAATGTGTAGATGCTACTGCCCTACTAGGTGTGTGTGTGTGTGTGTGTGTGTGTGGTTTTTTGTTTTCTTACGTACCTACTGTAGGGTCTCACTATACAGATTTAACTCTTAGGAATCCTGTTTTCAGACTCCCAAGTGCTGGTGTTGTAAGTGTGTGCTGCCAGGCCCAGTCTCAAATCACCATCTTGGTGTCCATTGGGGGTGGGGTGGGCACGGCACACCAGGGATTGGATCCCCGGTCCTTATGTCTGCTGCCCTGCTAGGTTTTATAAGGGGAATGTCAAGCTACCCTGTGTTGACCAGGGCAGTTGATTGTGGCTGTTCCCTGTGCCCTAGCCTGATGCCTAGCTGGCTTGGATGCCCAGTAAAAGTTCAGCCGTTGCTAGAATTTTTGTTAACCACAACCTTGAAACTTTTTGATCCTTCTTGTGGTTGAGATGACCTGGTGTCCACAGGGAATGTCTGGCATTTTGGGGTGCAGAGTGCTTCTCTCAGTCAGAGGCAAATGGCAACAGGAACGGTGTTTGGGCTGAGCCCGAAGAGGCAGGGGTTCATTGGATCACAAGCCCTTGAGGTTGCTGGCTGTGGCCCAGCCCACGCTTAGCTTAGTCAGCCCTGCTGTGTGCAGTAGACTCTCCCATCTGTGCGCTTCCTTGTTTATGGCTAAGCTCTTCTTCTGCCTTTTCTTATTGTTTGCCTTTGTGGTCCCTTTGCTCCCCAGGTAGAATCACCCTGGGCATGGTGATAAGGGAGACAGCGTTGTTTGGAGGGTGTTCCTCGTAACACATTTGATTTGTCACCAGTGGGATTGGGCATGTTCTCTCTTACTACAGTTGACAGAGGTAGCAGTTGAGGAAGAGGACCCAGTCCTGCCCAGTCTGTTTTTTTAAGCCCTGGTCATGGTAGAAAGGCCATGTCATAGCTCATTCATACTCACTTGAAGCTCACTTCCAGCAGGGAGATGGCTCTTTCTCCTGGAGGTCTTACAAAGGAATTCAAGGCAAGCACCCCGGGTGCAGTGTGGAGGCCGAGGGTCCTGTGGACATTTGTCCAAATGATACAGAAGAGGCCGTCTTCTTTGTTATTTTCTTCTTGGATAGATTTTGTCCATTTCAACAACACTGCCAAGTGGAGTGGCATCAGGAACCTTGGGCTGTGATGAGTTGCTTTGTCCCCGACCCCAGCCCCATCAGTGACACTGGCAGGTGTCCAGGTGACACCAGAGCAGAGTGGTAGTTAAAGTAATAAGAGCAGATTTTAGTCGGGAGCTGTTGCAGTCAGGGAAAGACTCGGCCAAGTTCTGAGTTCAGCGTGGCTAAGTAGGGATTAAAAACCCCAAGAAAGACTGGGGTTCACTGGGCGGAAAATTGCCTACTGTGGTCAGAGAGCTGTTTGCTGAACAGACCCGGGAGCCTTGCTAAAGGCGAGTGCAGCGAGGAGTGAGAGAAGACTGAGCCAGGACGCTTTTTCTTTTCTTATTTTGGGGCTGGGAATCAAACTTAGGACCTCACGCTTGCCAGGCGGGTGCTGCGCCACAGAGCTATGTTCTTGGTCTGTGACTGAGGTTCTTTGTAAGCGGACTCTGGGATGCTTACTGAAATCCGACCTAGGAAGATACTGAGGGTTTCGAGGACCCTGACCAAGGTTAGTCCATGGGGGAGCCGGTCACTGGTCACTGTCTAGCCTCAGTTGGCACAAGCCACGAGCATGGGGACAGTGGCGCGTGCGTCACAGATGCCAAGCACCATTTGTTCCAAGGTGGGGAAGGACGGAAGATACCGAGGATCAGGGGAGAGCCCCAGAGGCAGGTGTGCTAGCACTAGGAACAGACTGGATGGGGTGCAAGCGACGCTGTGGTGTCCCACCGTCAGCATGGATACTTCATGCCTCGCCGCCCAGATTCCATTTCCACCCACGGTCCTTAGAGGACACCAGGACCTTTTGTTTTTTTCGTGTCATTCTCCCCACAAGCTTCCCATATGGCCTGGGCACAGAGCAGCTTTATCTGGCCCTGAGGCATTAGCAACATGTTCTTAGAGACCTTTGCTTCCGTCCAAGTGGCTGCTTCTCTGGGTCTCATCTGCTGGGAGATGGGAAAATGTTGCAGTTTTTCCTCTGACTTCATTGTGTTTATGCAGTTCTTCTGACTTCCTCAGTAGAAAGCCCATGTGGAAAGGCAAGAGGGAGGCATGTCATGGCTGGCTTTTGTTCTGAAGAAAAGGGCCAGTTCAGGAGGAAAAAAAATGGAGTACACCATTCACCTACCCTTCAACCCACTCTCGGTTTCAAGATGCACACGTATGGATATGTAAATACACATGTATAGACATATATATGTAGCTGCTAGGTGTGAGGAACAAAACAGAGAACACAATTTTATTTGTTTGTTTATTCATTTATTTTGTCTTTTTTCAGAGAGGGTCTCTTTGTGCAGTTCAGGCTGGCCTTGAACTCATTTTTGTAGCCCAGGCTGGTCTTGAACTCACATTGATCCTCCTACCTCAGCCTCCCAAGTGCTGGAATTACAGGCATGCGCCACCACAATTTTAAATGTAGAAGGATGTGATGATATTTTGGAATAATGTGTCCAAAATCAAGCTTTTGGCGTCTCCCATTTGACACCTACCCCCACGTGTATTGCTTCCGCTGTAGCCTTCCAGTCTTAGGAAGAAGCACATCCTCTTTCTGTTACCCAGAGGAGAACCTCAGTGTTGTCCTCGATTCCTTTTATCTCGTGGGCTGTGTCCACCTCAGCAGTTTGGAGATCTGTCCAGAATGCCAGCAGGTTTTCGCCTCCTCCCTGGTTGTCTTCCTGCTCCTCTGGCTGAGTCTCACCTGCTGCAGTGCTAGCTGCCTCACTGGGCTGTTGACTTACATGTCCTACCTCTCTCTGCAAGTTCCAGTCCATCCTGATAGTCCTTTTAGAAGGACAGCAAACTTGGTGATGTCTGCCGCCACTCCCAGGAATGGCCATAGTTCTGACAATGGCTTTCAAGGTCTTACAGCTGCACGTCAGCTCCCACAATCCTCTTGGGCTCTTAGCATATGCCGGATAGTTATTCTGTACAGTAGCAGCACAGGTTGGGTATCCCCTTATTTAAAATACTTGGAACCAGAAGTACTTTCAAAGTTTGAGTTTTTGAGATTTGGGAATATTTGGATAGACTTTATCAGTTAAGCATACCTAATCAAAAAATCGAATTTTGAAGCATTTCAGAAGTTTGAAGTAGAAGGGGGCAGCCTACAGTCGTAGAAGTGGATTTCTTACCACAGTAAAGCAGCTTATAGCTGGCACATCTGAAAGTGTGCTGTAAGATTGTTCACTTTGGACATTTGGGCATTTTCCCTGGTGAATCCTTTGTGTATTTCTGGGCTGGTGAGAACCTCCCCTTGGGTGCAACTGGACAAAGCTTGTGACTAAAGCTTAGGAAAGATGGGGCTGATGTGAAAGTTTTTCTTGATTTGAGCCCTGATAGGCATAAAAGTTGCGTCCAGACAGGTAGCCAGGACCTGTAAGCTCCCTGAGAGAGAATCCGTAGTGCGTGGCTGGAGGAGGAGCCGCAGCCTTGTGGGAATGGTTGCCAGGTGCTCAAGAGTTGGCTTCCTATGACAGGAGCCATTCTCTGGGATCCCCCTCCGCAATCATTGCAGTGGTGCCAGCAAGGCCTTTCTTGACCTCACTCTTACATGGGATGAGACCTCAGTGGGGGGCCTCTTCTGTCTGCTCCCCTCCAAAAGGGGATCTCGTCCAAAACAAACATTTCCATATGTCAGGAAAAACAAAAGGCTAAATAGGCACATTGATGCTGCTCCTACCCCCAGCAAGGGCTGGTGGCTTCTTCTGAGCCCATGTGTGGAGTGTGTGGCATCCCGCGTGACTGCTCACAGCCATTCTGTCTTCTTGACTTGGAACCTTTTTTCCCCTCAAGGGCATTTCCAACCAAGGAGTATGACTTACAGATTTGTAGACTGCCACCTTATTATCCTGTTAGTCAATTACAGCTGCTCTGCAGCAGAGAAAGTGACAGTATGGCAGATTATAGCAATTTATTCTCCGTTCTCCTGGTCTTGTTCAGCATATCATCAGGCTGTTTAAATTTAATGATAAGACTTTCACATGTATTTTAGAGCAATTGAAGTTGTAATCAACATGTCTAGGGGAACCTCTACTGCCCTGGGTGAGCATGTCCGTCCTCAGAGTGCAGTGAGAGCTGTCTTATTACCTTCATCAGCAGCGCTGACTCCAGTGAGGAGCCCCAACTTATTTTCAAAACATAGTAGGTTTCTGGTGTGCCTGGGTCCAAAGCTCAGGAAAGATGGGCTGATGGAGTTTTGAAAGTTGGCTTGGCCACTGTAGGCAAATACTTGGTGTGCAGGTGCATGCCAGGTAGCTTTGAGCTGCCAGAGAAGTTGAGTTTATTGAGCTTGTGGTCAATGAAGGAGATGCAGGCTTGAGGGGAGGGTGGGGCACGCAGCATAGCAGTAAGAGGAGCCTGGAAGAAGTGGAGCTGTGGGCAAGAGAAGACACAGTGGTCTAGCAAGGTCTTTTCTTGCAAGCTAGAGGCGCAAGATACTCTGTTGAAATGAAAGGAAACTCTTTGTAAAAAGAAACGCGGTTGAGTGCTGCATGGAATCTTTCAATCCTATGAGATGGGCTAAGATATGGAGAACCTATTACCCTGAGCTTGTTCCTTCAACCATGCTGATGGGCCTGAGGACTTACTGTTATTAACTGAATAATCGAAGAACTCCAGGCTGAGAATGCTATTGGCTCCAACCTTCCCTTTCCTGTCTGGCCATCATGGACAGTGACAGACTTGATCCTTCTCCTTCTCGTTCTCCTCCTCCTCTCTCCTCCTCCTCCTCCTCTCTC
>PVJA010007670.1:0-56639 GCA_004027025.1 Myocastor coypus
TCCCCTCCCCTCCCCTCTTTTCCCTCCCTCCCTCCCTCCCTCCCTCCCTTCTTTCTTTCCTTCCTTCCTTCCTTCCTTCCTTCCTTCCTTCCTTCCTTCCTTCTTTCTATGACACTTGTGCTACTCAAGATGGATTTTTTTCATTACAATAAAACTAGGCTCTTGGGCTAGGGAGATAGCTCGGTGGTCTAAGTGCCTCCTGGCAAGTGCAAGGACCTGGGTTTGATGCTCCATAGGGCATGCTTCACCAGCCAGGAACCCTTACTGGCCACTGAAACTGGGTGTGGTGGTATATGCCTGTAATACCAGCAATGGGGAGGCTGAGATCAGAGGATCTCTATGATTCATGCTGCATTGTGAGACCCTGTACCAAATACGTAAAGAAAGAAAAGATTAATAGGTGAAAAATCAACCATTATTAATCAGCTGTTCTTGTTTTGAAAATCTATAGCATGTATTTTTGTATGTTACCTTGTTTGTGTCTTTGTTTCAGATTTTTTGTTCTTGCTTTTGTTTTTACTTGTCAAAATAAAATGAAATGAAATTTCAAAAAGATGACCTCCCCCAAAAGGAAAAAACAATACACTGAGGTTCTTGCATACATAGATAGTTCAGGACCTAAGAGTTCTCCTTTTTCTTCTAGTAAAAATGGAATGGCCAGAGACATAACTTGGTGGACTAAGCACCTGCTTAGGCAAGCTCAGGGAATGGAATTTGGTCCCCACCACCACATGTAGCACCCACCCTACATCCAGGTGCAATTAGCCAGCCACTAAGAATGGGCATGGTGGCACATGCCTGTGATCTCAGCTCTGGAGAGGCTGACAACAGGAGTATCACTATGAGTCTGAGCTATATAGGGAGACCCTGTACCAAATACATTTAAAAAATAAATAAATAAAGGAAATTGAGAAAGTGGGTGAAACGATGCCTTATCTCTTTCAGAGTAATAATAAAATCCATTCAGTAGAGTATGTGTTTCTCACCTGTGCCTTCATCCTTATTGGTACATATCTTCTTATACCCAAATTTTTCTTAACAAGTTTACATATTCTCTTTAATCATTGCAACAAGCTTAGACTGAAAATGGGATTCTGGGTATTATAAACTGGCACAGCAGTTATGGGAGAAATGACTAGCTAAAGTATAACACTGAAGGCAGAGACAAAATACAGAAATTAGGAAATGTCTTAAAGTACTTTAGTGATGAATATTCTCTAATGATGGCCTTTATTCATCCACAAAACAAAGCATAGAACCATGAAAACTTCTCTATTTTTTGTCTAATTTCCTAAAAGGAAGGATATAGGACTAGAATACTCTGAAGAAATCTTTTTCTTTAAAGATGTTCTCCTGTTCAGGGATTTAGAGTGCACGATGTGACAAGTCTCAGTTATACAGAAAATATGCTTAAATGGGACATTTCTTTCCCAGGGATGCCAGATAATTGAGTTATACATAAAATCTTGAATCATGCATAGACACACATACACATCTAGCTTCTGTGTGCAGAAAGGTGCTAAATGGTTTGAAAACTATAATTAAATCTCTGAAATTGTGTCTCGTATTGCTTCATGTGATATTTTAGTGTTAAGTGCTAGAATTTAATCCAAGTAGCTGTGACTAATCTAATCTTTATTTGTAACACATTCAAATTAAGAGGTGTGTGTTCTTGTTCATGTACTTTCTCATTAGCACTAATATTGCTAATGGGAGTGACAAATGTATTGTTTTTGCCTTCTATCTATCACTCACACCTTTTAGATAACTAGCTCCTTGGAAGAGTTAATTTTTCCTGTGATACATTTCTGGAGCTTTGTGTTTAATAGTTTTACTCGAAAGAGTATCCACAGGAGCTGTTTATTAGTTGATGGGCTCTGGGGAAAAGAAATTTGGATTAATCAATTTGAATCATAGAAGAAATTATGATGGCAATTAGTGTACATGGGGATATGACATACTCATTTGTTCCTGTATGTTTTTCAAGCATTTTTTTTCTTAGTTTATTGTGAGGTTGGAAAGCTCTTTGCCCCATTGCTTTTTGTGCACTGGTTTTTTTGTTTGTTTGTTTGTTTGGCTTTTTTACACATATTTCCTCAGCATGGATGTTATAAGGAGTAGTTTGTTTACTTAGGACTACTGAGTTCTTTTGGTGATATAGTTCACCTGTGCCCTGAATTGCATAAGAGCTTGCATAGGTTGGCTTGGCCCTTGATTTATTCTTTCTTCGAGAAAACACCTTAATTTTCAAATTCGAATGACCTTTGGAACTTCTGCATTCCAAGCTGTATACGCACTTTGTATTTCTGTCTTTTTAGGAGTTACTCAGAGTTTTCAACAGCTATGCGCATAGCTGCTTCAGATCATAAAGGTAATACAGAGAAAAGAAGTTAAGGTTGGAATCAAGGTGCTAGGGTATGTATACTTGAGGAAATCATGTTATTTTTAAGAGCCTCAGTGTTTCTCTGGGTTAAATGGGGAGTGATATGTATGGTATAATAAATATTTCCCAGAATAATCATGAGCATTATGAAAGCACCGTGTAAGTCTTAGGGGTGGATGTAAATGAAAAATTTAATTATTTCATGTTTAATAATTGGGAAGATAAAATAATAGTTATGATTGATAAGTCTCATACATTTTCTTAAGATCTTGAAATTGTTCCCTGAGACTTGTCATTTCTACTACTTTATGGAACAACTAGTGTGTTCTTTTTAAGTAATAAAGATATTTAATGAATTAAATTTCTTAACAGCAGTATGTTTGTAAGTAAAACACTTTGCAGTAATAAGTAGTTTAAACAGGCAGTGTCCTTTGACAAATGAAAGATCAGTCAATGTCTTTGTCCTACAGTGCAGAAATACCAGCCACCATATTAAATCTTAATCAGTAGCAGTGTTTCACTAATTATAAGAGTTGGTTTATATATTGGATAAACTGCTATTTGCAAGTCTTGGATTATATTAAATAATATAACTAATTACTAGCCACGCATAAACACAAGATTTCCTAAAAGCCTCCATCAATGGCTTGAAGTTGGCACTGCTGCCTAATATTTCATTCTATGTGGAAAGGCAGGTAATGAAATTATGAATACATTTATAATGTAAGGCAATTTCTTCTTAAATGCATGTATTATTACTTTACCAAGAATCTGTGAAATATGATTTATTTAATGCATTTCAGCTCCCCTAATATTAAGATATAATTGAGATGTGAGGTAAAATAAAATTGCATGTAGTCAGTATGGCACATGAATCATAGACTAAATTGCTTGTAATTTTAAAGGCACTTAGGGGAATTATGAAATTTATATAATGCATTTTATGTTTGGAAAAGGTTATAAAAACAATAGTCCAGTTATTTTAGTATTTTAGTCCTAAAAATAAGTCTTTTGTGAGTTTTTATTAAACCTAAGATACCTGCATGTATGAGCAAATCCAAATCTTTCCAGGTCCATGTCTCATTAGCTACTTTTCGAACTGTTTCCTCTTCAGAGCTCTCATATTTAGCAAAGTAGTTAAGTAGAATATAATTGTTATAAAGGCCACAATTTAGTTTTTGTAAACTGCACAATTGGGTGAATGACAACAACATAAATGTTGCCAGCATGTTTAGAAGGGAATCAGTTAAATGGTACTTGAAATTTTGGTGATTATTGCTTTGAAAAGACTGAAAAATCATGGGTCTTGGCTTTATAGTTTAATTACTTGCTTAACAATTGCTGGTGATTCACTAAATCACAAGTCTTCTAAACAAATAACATCAGTAACTCTGTCATGCCTGAGCAACTTCAATTTTCTTGACAATGGCTACCAAACTGTGTTTAGCCTAATATAAACTGTTAGTGTAGCAGCAAGCAGTAGGAGCTTCAAGCATGCCAATGATGACGTTCCAGGAGAATGAATGCTTTTACCAGTGGTGACACTTGTGTCAAGAATTACTTCAGCATGTTTCATCAGGACCAGTTGGAGAAGCAAATATAGTAATTATCCACATCCTTTTTTGATATTGGATTTGGTAATAATGTATGCTGTCCAGCTTTCCAGGGTTTCTAATTAATAATTGGTTCTTAGGAACACAGTGTGTGCTTCCCCACAGTTTGAATAAGATTGGGAAGCAGGGTAAGTTTAAGGTCCCACATAATTTCATGGGCCAAACTGACAAGGCAGTTTAAAAGAGGAGCAAGTTGAAAGAAGAGACTTAGGTATGCTGGTGTGAAAATTTAATTTATGCCTTTATTGACCTGGGCTGTCATTCTTTGCTGTGTCTTCCCTGTGTGGTGATATGAGTGCACTACTCTATCCACTTGCCCTATTATAATGGCAAGCTTTTTATTTTAAGTGGATTTTTCCAGTATTTGATGAGTTGTTCAGTTTTGATGCCCATGTTCTGTAATGTTTTGTTTGAAATACCTGTAACCTATAACTTTGGTTTGAGACTTTTTTTTGGTTTCTTTGACTACGGAATGGTGAGAAAGCAATACGATTTAATAGAAACTGCATTTGATGGTGAATTTTGATCTTTTCCTAGGCTAGAGAGTTGTGGTATGATATTCTCACTATGGGTTACACTGAGCCCCACCTCCTATGCAGCCTTGTAATTGTAAGAGAAAATGCTGGACATTCTGTAGGTGTTGTGTTGCTAAGCTGTTGGGTAAGGTGGATGCATTAAATGCATTTTTGTTTTAAGGTAATTTCAACTTCATCAGGATTTACCTCTATCAAAGTTAATGAGGCTTTTGTAGTGGAAAATATACTCTTAAGATCCACATTTCAGATGGGATAATGAAGTGAGTATGATAGAACATCCCTATAATCCCAGAACTTCCAAGAGGCAGAGGCAGCAAGATTGCACATTGGAGCTCAGCTTGGGGAACTGGGTGACTTAGCAAGATATGGTCTGCAAAACCAAACCAATCTAATCCGAACTGAACACACACACACACACACACACACACACACACACACACACACACACACACTTAATAATTCCTACTTCCTAGTTTGAAGTCTTTTTTTAATGCCAGGGATTATCCTAAAAACTCAGTTTATATTTTATTAAATTCTTACAGCATGAAGCAGTAAATTGTTCCTAAAATAGGAAAGACTGAGGCTTAGAGTAATTGTGTAATTTATCCAGAGTAACCAGACAGTTTGACTGCAGGCTTGCTCTCTGGAACCACACCATCCTGGTTCCTTAGTATCAATTTGATCTGTTAATATGATTGTGAACATGACCTATTTGTTGTGCACTATGTAAAATGTGATCCTTTTTTGTGTATTCACAAAATTTTAAAAATTGTGGCTTACAAAAATATATTGATTTATCATTACCTTGGATATTCATATATATACATATATATTTTCATACATACATAAGAAATAATACTGCTGATGGTTTACTCTTATTTTCTGCCTTCTTATGCTTTCTATTTTATTCTGTTTTTCTATACTGGCTGTGACTCTCTAAAATTACTTTGTAGTCTACTACTGGGTAGCAAGTTACAGTTTGAAAATCAGATAATCAGCGCTGGCCTTGTAGAGTTCCTGCTGGTCAGTGAAATCCTGTTCCCCCGGTTTTACTCTTGCACTTCTGCTGCCTCAGGTGCTTGGGCTCCTAATATTGTTAGTTTTCTAATTTTGTGAGACCTTGAGTAGTTTTGCCAGTAGGCATTTGTGAGTGATTGAATTCTAAGGATGGATTAATGCATTTCTCGAGGCTGTGTGAATTTCTTCTTTGCTATTTTATCATGATCCTTTGGGAGTCTGGTGGAGTCCAGATTACATGGTTATACTCAGAACTTGGCTTTCCAGAGTCTGCCTTCTTTCTTTTCTGAAGTTCTCTGATACCAGGCAGGCTTGTTGTAGCAATTGAAGGAAACTAATACAGCAAGATAGTCTTTATCCACTTACTATTTTTCCATTTTATTTCCTGTTATACAGGACAGATGTATTTTAAATTGCAGTTATAAAGTTGTGCAATAGCCCCATTTTTAATTTTAAAGACAATAATAAAACCAAAAACAATGAAAATAACATAGAATTTCAAAACAAGATAATAGGAAATCAACTATATTATGTATAATAGTTATGTGTGTGTGTGTGTGTGTGTGTGTATATATAACTATTTTCAAAGTAGTTACCAGATATAGGTACGTAAGATTGATCAAACAATATGAAAACTGACTGTTCATTTCATTGAACTAATAGAAATTGGGAGTTACAAATGAGTTAGCTTACTTTATGTTTATGTATTTCTTCTGTTCTCCTTTCCCCCATCCTAGTTAGTCTTTCCTTTTTGAGCAGTTTTATTTTCCCTTTTACAGTGTCTATTGTACCTTTATTTATTCTTTCAGTTTAGATCTTATTTATTATTTCAGTTTCTTATACTGTAGAGATAATAGGGTGTTTACAAATGCATGAGTGGTCTCTAGCTGAATCCATTTACTTATAAAAGCCTAGAGTCACATATAAAAGCTGAGAAATACTCCATTGTATAAAAGGACCACACCTTTATAATCCATTCCTCAATTGATGGGCATTTCCAAGATTCCAAGATTTAGCTATGACAAAGTGTGCCATTATAAACATGGATGCACATATATGTCGCTGTGGTATGATGTTTTTAATCCTGGGATAATACCCAGAAGGAGAATAGCTGGGTCAAATGGGACCTCTAATCCAAGGTTTTTGAGGAATCTCCATGTTGATTTCCACAGTGATTGTACCAGTGTATACTCTCGCCATCAATAAAGAATGGTCTTTTTTCCCCCATAACCCTGCTAACTTTTCTTATTAGTTTTTTTTTTTTATGATATTTATTCTTTCTGAGGTGAGATGAAATCTGTGTTTTTTAAATTTTGCATTTCTTGTATAATCAGTAATGTTCAACATGTCATACATTTAATTTGTCATTTATATTTGTCTGAGAAGTGTGTATTCATCGCAGATATCCTTTTTGTAAGTTGTGTTTTTGAGCTTTGGGAGTCTTTATTTAAAAAAAAAAAATTCTTCATACATTGCAGATAGAAGTCATTTGTTCAGGAGACATTTGGCTAATTTTTTTTCCCCACAATTAGTGGGTTTTCTTTTTACTGTGTTTCTGATTTTTGATGTACAAAAAGGTCTTAATAAGATCCCAGTTGTTAATTCTTTGAAATACTTCTCATGCAGTTTGGATTTTGACCATGAATTCTTTGCCTATGCTTGTATCTTCAAAATGTCTACCTACTTTCTCTTCCCATTTCTGTTTTAATATTTAAATCTTTTATCCATTTTTACATTAATGTGTGGTGATAGACACGGGTGTAATTTTAGTCTTTGGCACGTGGAGAGCCAATTTTTCCAATACCATTTATTAAAGAGGCTATTTTTTCTTCCAGTAAACATGTTTGGGCCCTTTGTCAAACATTAAGTGACTGGGTGTGTTTCTTGTTGTGTCTGCACTTTCTAATCTGTTCCACTAACCCTCAGCCCCCACCCCCTTTTTTTTTTGGCCAGTACCATGCTGATTTTGTCACAGTAGCTTTGTAGTATAATTTCAAGTCAGGGATTATGATGTCTCCTGCCTTTCCTTTGTTGCCTAGGATTGCTTTTGCTAATCTAGGTATCTTCTGTAACTAGATGAAGCTCTGGAATGGTTTCTCTAAATCTTTGAGTTACGCTAATGGTATTTTGAGTGGATTGCATCAAGTTTGTATAACACTTTTGGGAGTATGACCATTTTTACAATGTTGGTTCTTCCTGTCCATGAACAGAGAATATCATTCCATTTTCTGAAATCCTCTTTGATGTCTTTTTTCAGAGTGGTACAATTTTCAATGTATAGCATTTATTCCAAAGTATTTCACTTTTTTGGATGTTATTATGAATGGTATGGTTTCCCTTATTTTTCTCTCATTAAGTTGGTTTTTTGTACACAGCAGTGGTTTTCAACCTTTCTAATGCCATGACCCTGCAATGCAGTTCCTCATGTTGTGGTGACCCCAAACCAAAAAATAATTTTGGTGGCTACTTCAAAACTGTAATTTTGCTACAGTTATGAATTGGAATGGCTTTAGGCGACCCCTGTGCTTTGGTCATTCCACCCCCACTGGGGTTGCGAGCCACAGGTTGAGAACCACTGGTATACAGGAAGACTATTTTGATTTCTGAATGTTGATTTTCTATCCTGCTGTACTACTGGATTTGGTTATTAAATCAAGAATTCTTTTGTAGAGTTTTTGGGGTCTTCTGTGTAGAGTATCATGTCTGAAAATAATGATAATTTCACTTCTTCCTTTCCTATCCTTATTCATTTTATTTCTCTTGTCTAGTTGCTCTGGCTAATATTTCCACAGCTAGCCTCATCTTTTTATCTTGTACCCATTTCTAGATAGATCTGTTTAAGTATGGTTCAGAAGATTTGGCTTAGGCCATTGCCTTGCTTACCTTTGCGTTGAATGAACTCGTAGCATATACCGTGGTATCTCAGTTCACGGACTCGCTTTGTTCCATAATTGTAGGGGAAATGGTCAGATTTGTATGAGTGCAATAAAGATGGCTGCATTTATGTCTGACCCCCAAGAGAGTCTGCAGATAAAACCAAAAGTTTGCCAAATGCTTCTGTTTGCAAATCAAATTGTTAAAAAAGCATTTGTAATTTGACACTGCTTTGACATCACATGGACATGTGAGCTTATCAGGTTCATCTCTGAATCAGCAGCTATTCATTGAGTAACTGTTCAAGGCCCTGTTTCCACCTCTAAATTTATGGTAAGAAATGATGTACAAGATAGTCAACTGAGAAAACAAGACAATTACACAGCTATAGAGTGTTTTTTTTTTTTTTTCCTTGTTCATGCTAATTTCTCTAGAACATCTGAATTCTCCAAAGAGATTTTGAATGTTCAATCCAAGACCCTGATAAACTTGTATAAGACCTATATAACTCAGTGGAAGAATGTTTCAAAGAATATGACCAAATGTGGTTTTGGAGCAGTGGCATTGGCATTCCCTGGAAACTTAGCAAGTATGGACTTTCCAGACCAGATTGGACTTACAAACATACAGTTTGCATTCCAACATGATAGTTTTGCATGACTATTGAGCAGATTGAAGTTTATGAAGCACAGGTTCAATTTGTTATCTGAAATACTTAGAAACAGCAATATTTGAGATTTCAGAGCTTTTGGTTTTTGTAATATTTGCGTAGACTCTGTTCTGATCAGAACATTCCAGAATTTCTATTTTCAGATTAGGGATGGTCAAATTGCATGGTTTTGTGGTAGTGTATTTTTTTAACATTGGCTGCTGTAGAGAACATTGGCTGCTATAGTTTTGGGTACTACTATTTTTAAAATATGTTCCCTTTGTTTTCCCAAAGTTGCATGTATTCAAGCCGGGTCTATGTGCTGGCACTGTTAGAGGGTGTTAGAACTTTTAGAATACCAGGCCTACTAAGAATCTTTGTCATTAGGGCTGTACTCTTGAAGAAGATTGTGAAATGTTAGTGTTTTTGTCTTCTTTTTTGGAACTTGGCTCATGAGATCAATGGCTTTTTCCTATCAAGTGTTCCTGTCATAATACACCGCTTTACTAGAGGCTTGAATCAATGGGGCCACGTGGTCTTTGACTTGATCCCCCAAACTGTGAGCCAAGATATACCTTATCTCTTTATACTGCCTCAGGTACTTCATTGCATTACTAGAAAACTGACTGATAGAGGAATAAATAGGCATTCCCAGTGAAGTGACACTTAGGCAAATCTTTTAATCTTCTAGGATGAAAATAAGTATCCCAATAAATTCACTTTTGTTACACCTAATAGTTCATGCAAAGGCAACTTATTCTTCCCATTTGATGCCCCCTCTCCTTAGCCTAGCGTGAATCACCTGGAACTTTAGCATGACTCAGAAAACATGTTGTCACTTCCAGTTGTAGACGTATATTCTTGAGGTAGCTTCTTTGTCTGCTTAGACAGGAATGCCCATGTACTAGTGGACCCTGTTGCCTAGGGATTTCTTCAACTATCCTGTGCAGTAAACCTGTCTGTTATGCTGCCACTGGTTTGCTGTAGTGTCCCAGGACCTTAGCACTAAGTGTGAGCCAAGTCTGAGTGAGGATCTTTAAACAAAATTTTGATTCTCAGACATCATTCCCAATTAATGAACTACACATCCTTGCAAGTAGAGAACTATGCTGTCAAGTTATTCAGAATTCTCCAGGTGATTATTCCAAAATGCAGCCAAGATAGAGATCCTTTGGGCTAAGGGCAATATATACCCTTTATATAGAAGTTTTAGAAGCTTGTTATGATGGTCAAGTATGGTGGCTCCTGCCTAAAATTCCAGCATTTGGGAGGCTGGGGCAGGAGGATCACTATGAGTTTGAGGCCAGTATAAGGCACATAGTGATTGTACAACCAGCCTGATCTACATAAGAAGGTCCTGTCTCAAAAAACCAAAAAGAGAAAGAGAACAAAAAGATTATTCTTATTATAAAGCCTGGCTGACATTAACATTATACACTGATCATTAGAATGCTGCATACTTCTCTGGTTGGGGACACAGTGCTTGCTTGGCAGGCTTGAAGTCCTGAGTTCAATTCCCAGCACACCCCCATACATACATACTTCTTATGTACTCTTGCATGTGTAGAATGGTCAACATTAGAACTTTCATTGTGCCTTTAAGAGTAGACCTGAGGGCAGCAGGTGGTACTGATGGTACCAGAGATAAATCTCAGTCACCACAGTGAAGTCCTGTGAAAAATAAGTCTCAACATAGGTGGCTCCTGGATAAATGAATAATGACACTCTTGCATTTGAAAAGTAATGGTTCCTTTTAATATTTAAGACATTTTTGCCTGTTGTTCTCATCTAACTCAGACCAGAATCTGCTTGCTAGATTTATGAAACTGGTAAAGATTGGCATTGAAATCAGAAAGTAGTCCCAGATTTCCATATTCTGGAAGGTTTCTTTGTTGTCCTTGCCTTGGCCTTAGCTTTTTCAGATGAGATAGTACAAAAACGATCAGTTGGGAGCTCTTAAAGCTAGAAAATCTAAATCGAATTAAGAGAAGGTATTTTCAGTCAGAAAAACTGGTTAGATGAAAAAGAATGCAGAGGAAGTGTTTTAAGTCCTTAGATTTTTACAGTTTGATAATCTGGACCTATGAGTCATAGTTTAGTAGAGGAGAGCAAGTGGAAAAATAGAAAGGAGGTCCCTAAAATTTTATAGGATGTAAAAATGAGAAAATTTGACAGAAAAGGCTTTTGCACTAATAATGAGGCTGATTTGAAATCTTAGCTTTCCAGTACTTTGATATGTGTCTGCCTTTGACGTTAGGGCGCTGTGTGAGCCAGCTTAACTTGTGAATCCAGAGCAAAAGGGAACAGTTGGAGCTGGCAGCTTCAGCGCTGCTGCGTGACTGGGATTGGCTCCTGAGTTGTGAAGGCTGGTGAGCAGTGCCTTTCCAGGGCAGGGACCTGGGAAGCGCCTCGCTTTGTCTTTGTCTTAATGTCTGCATGTCTTTGACAAGCAAACAATAAAATGTGTTGTTTGATTCCAGACTGTCTTGCTTCTTTTTGTGTCCCCCCATGGTCCTTCTTTTTCATGTCACGTTACATGAGGTGCTTTCACCTCTCATTCTTGACCCTGAGCTTCAGTGTCCGCAGGTCCTGCTCACCCAGGATGTGCTCTAATTGGCAAAACTGTAACCTGGTAGCAGCAGTTCTCTATTTCAGTTTCCTAATTGGTGTCAGAGGCTGTTGGCAGAGCCCGGCCATGTTAGGTTGATTGATAGATGGGCCACTGTGACTGCCAAGCTTTCCTCTGACCAATAGGTTTATTGCTTTTGAAAGTTAAAAATTAAAATGTTAAATATGTCCTACAGTGTCCTTGGTGGGCCTGAAATAAAGTCAGCTATTCATCATTAAGGAGCACTTTTGTGTTACCTAAGGTCCCTTGGGTTTGTAACTTAAAATTTTGTTCTATTTCTAACTCATAGCTGGCTGTTTTCTTGCTTTCATGATGCAGTGCAGAGCTGCATTATATTTCACACTGCCTGCTGCACAGTGGGTTTCTTCTTTTCAGAAATAATGTAGACATGGTAGTAAATGGACATGTTGGAGGTGGGAGGGCAGGGACTACATGAAAGATACTCTTCTGCAGAATGCAAATTTGCTAGCTCATTTACATTGGTCTGAGAGAATATAGATACTTATATTAATGGTAATTATAAGATAAAAAATGATACAAGTTCTTTTTCAAAGCCTATTTCATGTAACTGACATTTATGTTGAAGGTAAAACTCATCTTTGAGGCATATGAGTGTAACATAATGTCTGGTTTACTCAAATTAATGTCTGAAGTTACAGAAGGCTACAAAGGGCTTCATTTTAAAATCTAGTTTAAATACTTTGATTAGCACCTTACAGTACAGTGTAAGAAAATGCAGCGGCTTTAAGATCATACATTACCAGTGAATAAATCTCTTTGATGTTTTGTGTTTTCTAGTTTTTATAGCGAAGTGCTTATTTGTATATAGCAGCACTTTTTTTGTAGGAAGAGAAGTTTTTGTCTTTTATCAACTGACATTGTATAGGATACTCTGATAATACTATTTGTATTCATTTTGCAAAGAATGTTTACATATACTATTTCATATTGTCCTTTGAAAATTCAACATTAAGAATGATTATTTTATACATTATTGATGAAGGGACTGAACATCAAATAGTTCACTAGCTTTATAGAAATCACTGATGACATGTATATGACTATTGTTATTTGAGCCAATAGTGTTTACCATCATGGAGTGCTGCCCTCTATGTAGTACATGTTGTATCACTGTCTTTTTTTTTAAAGACACATTTCTGCCAGTTTGAATCACTGTTGATACGTGACTGTTCTATCTGATAGCATAGGACAGTGGTACAAGCTACCTGATTGGAGAGTCAGGGATATATGTCCCTATGATGAATGTGTGAATGATACTGGACATTGACCTCGGGGCCTTTGCACTGAGGTGGAGGGCCACCTGAATGACTCCCAGAAAGAGGTGCTATTGTTTTCATTCGGGCTGAGCCTGACTCTGTTTCTATGTATTGCCATGTACAGAGCTGGCTGTGATTTTTCCTTATGCCTTCAGTTGGCCTTAAGCAATGCATATCTGTCCAGCCAGGATGCTGATGGTAGTACCTGAAGATGGCAGGTGTGTTTCCCCAGACCCCCACCTGTTGTTTTCCTTGTATGAGCTGGGGAGATGGGGATGAAGAGCCAGTGATTCACACTGGGATCAGCCTTGAGATAGAGGCTATGACTTCCTGGGGTTCAAAGATTATACATCAAAGCTGAAGCATTAGATATTATCTCAGTTATGTAATGCAGGTGACTCTTTCTGCATATTCTTCTCTGTAAATTGCTGAGGTGATTCCAGGTTCTTAACTATCCTAGCTAACACTACTCACCTGCTTTCTGCCATTCTCGCAGTCACTGCTTTCTTCATGAGTGAATAAAATCTTGGTTTGGCCTTGGGTCCAGGCCTTTGTTCCAGATAGTCATCATGGCTGGACTTAGGATCCCTTGGCTCCCCTTAACTACAAGTATGCTTTAGTATCTATTCTTGCCTTGGGTTATGCTGGATGTGGTAGATTGGAATTAATTTGACAGGATTCCAATGAACTCTCAATGGGATTACAAATAAAAACTTCCTGGGCCTTAAGGAGAACCAGCATGGACTTGCTATACATTAATGGTGCTAGGAATTGAATTCAGGACCTTTGCACTGACTTTTATTTTAGCCAGCCCCCATCTCTTCCTGCCTTTTTGAGAGAAGGCCCTATTAAGTTATCCACACTGGGTTTGGATTTACAGTGCTCCTGCTTCAGCCTCCTGGAATACTGAATTGATCACAGGCATGCACCACTGTGCCTGCTATATCAGTGCTTTGACTTCACAGAGGTAGTGCAAAGATTTTCTTTGTTGTTAAGTTTTAGTTCAGATATTAACACAGGCACAAATATGAACACAAAGCACTGAAGACCCAGTGAGTCATTCATGCTTTTCATAAGGGTTGAGTCATAGGAAAGAAATTGACAGAACCTGACACAGTCATTGTTGTAATCTTCATCCCATGTCATGTCCGTCTCCCCACCCCTCACCCCCCCACCCTGTACATGCATAGCCTGTGGTGCCAGGGATCAAACTGTGGTCCCTGCGGTTGTCTAAGTTTGCCTAAGCAGGCACTTTACATTGCTGAGCTATCTCGCCAACTCCTCTGGCACAATTCTTAAATGAGAGTCTAGAATTATAAAAAGGGAAACATATCTGAGTTTGAAACATTTGGCATCCAGATTGATCGAATGTCCAGGCAAAAGGCACAGAGATGGGAGAACATTGGTTCTCTTCCTACATGTTGAGTAACCTAGTGTAGGTAGAAATTCAGGTGCTAAAAAGAGGAAAGGCTGAACATGGTTGATAGGCTTGGAGAGCAGGCAAACTGCCATTCTGGTGAAATTGTTGAAGATAGATTAAAGGACAGGAGAGAAGAAACAGAAAGCTGTGGGGTAGCTTTCCAAAGATGGAGAAATGCTCTGAATTAGAAGGCTGTTATTTGGAATTCAGATGGGTAGATTGCATGTGCTAGACATTGTTGATTTTAGAGTAAATTGAAAAGTACAAGATCAGAAAGGTGGAATAAGAGACCACATCATGATTATCACTCTGGCTTTTAAAATTAGTAAAAGAAAAAAAATCATAGTTCAATTAAGATTTCTCACAGTTTAGTTTATTTCTGAACCAGAAAACCAGCAATTCTAAGGGTATGTAAGGACCAAGTAATTGCCAATATTTTATCTTGGTGTTCTAGTTCCTTACAGAGTAACCCAAAAGTTCTGAGGTCACAGTAACTTCCACGATGGAAGGAATCTGTGATTGTGACAGTGGAACCATAGGTGCTCTGACTTCTATGTTAAGCTGCAGGTTTGAAGCCCTCTCAACACCAAAGCACCTATCATTTCACGACTTGAAGAAGCTTTCTCTGTCCACTCCTGTATTTTCTCTTGTCTCACTAAACCCACCATAGCCCAGGCTGGGGCTGTGATAAGGAGTAAAAGGTGACTAGTGAATTCAGTGACCAGCTTTAGCTTGTGTTAATGAATAGGTATGTTTCACATTACTGTGTTTGGGGTAGCTCCTAGACATCCATGTGGCTGTGTGTGTGTTAGGTAAATTGGAATCATAGATCTGGAACTACAAAGAATAGGAAAGATTTGAGAGAAGGCATTCTGGGAATCATACTCAGGAAGATGCAGATTTCAAAATGGCTAAGATCTCCAAGGATAATAATATGGAGAAAAAAACAGAAACCTTAAGGCAGGATTTTGGAAAATGTTTGTCTTTCAGCAGCTGGTTCAAGAAGAGTTGTGTAGGGCCAGATGTAGCGGTACACACACCTATAATCCCAGCACTTGGGAGGCTGAGGCAGGAGGATCAGTGCGAGTTCAAGACCAGCCTACGCTACAAAAGTCAGCTCAAGGCCAGCCTGAACTGCATAGTGATACCCTGCCTCCAAAAGACCAAAAAAAAAAAAAAAGAAGAGTTGTGTAGGAGATGAAGAAAATTTTGAGAAGTGCAGTTAGACTGTCACAAGGCCAAGGACGTGGACACTAAAGACAGACTTCTGAATTAGTCAATGGTCAGTAACTATCCTTATTTCACATCTTGTCATAATCAAAAGCAATACATTGGAATCAGAACCCACAATTATATTCATTAAAGAAGAAGAATGGGACAACTGATATGATTGTTTCTTGAAGACTAAGCTTTGAAAGAAAAGTGATAAAAATATGGATCTTGAAAAAATAGATTTGGAGGAGGTTTTCCTTAAAGAAATTAAAGTATTTGAAAGTTGGAGAAAGAAAACCAGTGGCAAGAGAAGGATAGAAAATGTAAGTAAGAGTGGCAAGAAATCAATCAGGGAGAATGCAAACGATACAGGCAGGGAGGGAATAGGTCCAAGGATAGAAGTAGTCTTTGGAAAGCAAAGGAGAGGAGAATCCCTCCTCTGGAAAGTGAAGTAAGAATGAAACAGAGGATGATCTGAACACATTTAAGTGGGAGGGGAACTTGTGTCTTAATAATTGTATTTTCCCAATTATGGGACTTAATGCTATCCTATGTGTAATGTCAGACACATTGATTCTTTATAAAAGGAAGTGGTTTTGGTAGGTTGTGCTGTCAATGAAAATATAATCTCAGATCTATGTCCCCTATGCAGAAAGCATTTTAGTTCAATTTTAGCATTTAAAGACAGCAACTAGACAAATTTATTGTTCCTGATATTCATATCTTGTAATGTAATAAATTGTTGTGGGAACACAGTGATAAAATTTAGTCATTTTGAAGTCAATGCCCGTCGCAGCAGTACAGGTTTAGTGCATGATACAACAGTACTTTGTAGCTGCCACTTTGTACCAGGTTCTTTTAAAATTAGTCTTGTTAAGTAAGAAAGTCATGTTCCTGCTTTTTAGAAAGCGAGTGTCCTTTCACTTAACAAAGACTGATGTGAGCTCTTCTTTGCCCTTCCCTTCTCTGCCTACCCCCACGCTATTATTGGTACTGTCATTGCATGAGGATTGTTTTTGTGTTGAAAATTTTTCTCCTGAAAACACTGTACCCTTTTCCTCCAAACAGATAAAATTCAAAGCAAGAATCTCTCTTTCTTCATCCATTATAAATTATTTTTCATTTGAGCATGTCATTTTGCTTTTTTGTTCCAATGAAGATCAAAGGGATCGAGGTTCACCCCAGTGTTCAGTGGTTCTTTTTAGTGCTGGACCTTAAAGAAATGGGCTCTAGTTAGATTTGTTGCAGCCTTAGGTCTTTCTCCAGGCATGTGGCACTCTGATGCCTGGGTGTTACTGCATGCTGTGTGCTGTGTGTGTATGTGTATGCTCACTTCTGTGTGTTCACAAATGCATGTACCCATGCCAAGACTGAGAGAGCTAGACATGGTATACTTTGCAATACCTGTAATAAGATACACATCTCAAAATATGTGTTTGTGTAGCATATTGGCTATCTATATTTAAACCAAAGTCAGAGTCTTTTGAAAGATCTTCATTTAAATGTATCTACTTGTGTCATAAGAATTTTGAATGAATATTACACAAACCACTTAGCTTTTTCAAAAACAAAAAATGCAATAACTCTGTGTATATTACTTTTTAAAAATGTCTCCTGTGACCAGAACCATTGAGATTCTTTTTACTGATCTGTAGGTTTATAGTCTCAGTTTGAAATGCAAAAATGTGGAGAGATTGTAAGGTGAGCTGTGGAGAGAGGACAGTGATTATCTCATATGTTTCTGCTGGTTGGAACCACCAGTGGGCAGCATGGGACAGTTCCATTGTGTGATAGAAGCTGTGGGACAGTCATGCATGTATTGTAGTAAAAGCCAACAGAATGGCCATGCACGTATGGCCTTGTCATGAATGCAGTAAAATCAGGAACAGTAAGTTAGACCTTTATGTTAAGACACTGACAGATTTATAAACTTAAAGCAATTTAGCTGTCTTTGACACTATTTTTTAAATATAGTGGTTCACATATGTCATGCTGTTGTAAAATCATCGGTAACTGTTAGATGATGTTAGGCCAAAGTCATACCGCTCAGTAGAAGGAGAGATCATTCTTAGTCTTTAAAATTTCTATGTGATGCATTTCGTATTTTGTTAAGTCAGGCTTCTCATTCACCTGTCTTATTATTGTCACCAAATCTCATTCTTTTGACTGATCTTACTTTCACCTATCGCTTATTTTATCACCTATCATTTATTTTACTGCCGTCCCTTATTTCTCTAGTTATAGTCAGAGTTTCATTTTCCTTTCAATTGCACTGAATGTTTTCTCCACAATTTGTAAGTCTGATGTTATTCTCATTATCTACCTAGTTTTGGAAATACTCTTCAGAAACCTGATATAACTCATCTATGTATTATAAAGGACTTACAAATACTTACACAATTTATGTGTGTTAGTTTTGTATTTTATCTTTCCCTCTTCTTTAAAGTTGAACTTTTTCTGTTTTGTTTTTTAAATTTAGAGTAGTTTAAGTAAGTTTTTTAGGGTATATAGGCCAAAAGTATTTCTGATTGCTGGGTGGATTCTATCATCTGATCTGTTTTCTATTGACAAGACATAGTTTTCAGTGTTATTTGGATTTAAATTAGAGAAATAACTAATTGCCTTCTGATTTGTTATTTTATTTTACTTGTAGCCTTATGAGTAAGGCTTTGAAGATACCCTTAAAACTCATGTAAAGTCAGGTTTTAACTCTCACACTACACTGTTGCTAAGAATTTTCTAAAAATCATTTTCAAAGTCAATAATGTATTCCAGCTGGTAACCTGTCTCAGAAATCATCTCAGTATTTAAATAGGACACTTTTATTTTTGTTTCTATCTATATCTAATCATGTCTATGTATCCACTGGAAAAAGGGTTGAACTGTCCAGTCACACAAAGTCTGTCCATAAGTTCACTGTTGGCCATTCTTTACCCAACCATTGCCATATACATGCTCAAAAGCCCAACTTTTGAAAGACTATGCATGTGCATTTCTTTTGTAACTAAACAAAACAACAGACCCTCTCAGAAGATTCTGTTGGTGTTATTGAACTTTAATCAAATGTTTATCATGTTGTTGTGACAGTATCTTCTGTGATAGTTTGAAAGGTATATCCTTTTCTACTTGAGCAAGACATTGTTTTGATTTTCTTTAATTCCTAGTCTAAATATTCTATTTGTTTTTAGATGCTACATGTGGGAATATTTTCATATGACAGCTTTACATGTAAATTATATCACTCTTGAAATCATGAATGGCATTGGTTTGATGAAGCAGGACTGTTTGAAATGCTATTTCTCATTATAGGCCAAAGTTACGTTTTAGAAAAGTTTTACTAGTAGATTGCCTTGTAGTTGGTATGTAGAGTAGCTATTTATAAGTAAACCTAAAGTTGGAAATATTAATTCCAACTGAGTTATGAAAGTAAATAAGTCTCCCTAAAAATTTGTTAGCCACTTAGATCATGTATTCAGATTATCAGATTACTTGCTTTGTAAAGTGAAAAATATGGCTTACTCAACTTTAATCATATCTAATGTTTACCCAGAGTTCAAATACATCAATAGTACGTACTAGCCAGTTTGCCTTTTTAGTATTGAGAAGAGACATAGGGCTGCTGCATTGGGATCTTTTGAGTAAGCAGAGTATAAGATATAGACCAGGAATAGGCTAATTGGGAATTTGTACAGCTTCTGTCATCTTTGATGTTTGGAATTTGCAAGTGAGCTGAGTAATGAGCAGAGGTACTTGGTGGTGATGGTGTAATTTTGTTCTGGGGAGGTTATAGGTTTTCCTGTGACTCAGGAGAGTTTTAGTCAGCACCATCTTTCTTAAGGGAAAAGTGCCTATGGTGTACCTATCCTTTGTCTTTTTGTATCTCTCTCAGATCAGATCTTTAATGCTTTAGGTGACCTCACATGCAAACTCATGCTCATTGCACCCCTCAAGCAAGTACCCCTTCTTCTTGCTTACTAAGAACAGGGTTTTCCTTTGCATAATGAATTTTCTTGTAAACTTAAGAAATCTGAGCAAATTTAACTCAAACACCATATAGAGAAGAAGATGCAGAAGTGAAGCAGCAGTTCTTTGTTTTTTCTTCTGGCTGTGCCTTCCTCGGCAGTCATGTATTCTTGCTACGTCTTTGATTCTTCCTCTGAATAGAGATGTATCATGAAAGAGAAGATTTCCTGAGCCTTTTTTGAAACAATAAGTTCGATATATAGGGGAAATCAGTCTTCTTACTAACTCAGTGTCATCAGCCTCTGAGATTTGGTGATAAGTAGTCCCCTTCAGGCCTTGCCAGCTGCCTTAAGACCATTTTTCTAATAGAAAAATATGTTATGACTCTCAAACAATTGGTTTAGAATTTAATCTTTGAAAATGACTTCTATATGTTACTTTAATGTTTTGTTGTTGTTGGGGACTGTTTTGTGTTTAGTAAAGGTCTCAAGCTCTGTTTTATTTTTTTCTATAAACAGAGTTTTAAGACCTACTTTAAGCAAGTATTGGCTTATTTACTGTTTACTTTTAGGAAGAACATTAATATGCAGAGACTTGTAGATTATTAGTCTTATTACCTTGGAAGAAAATTGTTTCAAGGGGTGAATACTAAAACTTGCCCCACTACTTGGAATTTAACTTGCTTTTATTACATTTCTCAAATGAAATTTCAAAGCCTGGAGGGAAGTAGTGGTGTAAGTATATTTCAGGAATATATAATTGGTATGAATTGGTTGGTAGAGAAGAAATTTACAAAATTAGAGTATCATTATGAGTGTAGTTTAACTTTTTGCATATATATTTGAAATCTTTTTTAAATTAGAGCCATAATTTACTCAAATATAATAATGGGTCTAAAATACTATTCAATTTACATGTATCACCATCCTTCTTTTCTACATTTAATGACATTCAATGATTTTTGCTTTTCTGTGGTGATGAAACTGGTAGTGATAGCTAGGAAATAATGTCTCTCTGTAGTTGCTGTTTTACCTAAAGCAATGCCCATTACTGTGCTCCTTTCCTACCTAATAAATGGGGTAAGTGAACAGAAAAAAACAATGTTTGGAATTATCAGCAAAGAAGCCAAGATGTTGAGGAGCTATGTGGTTTGAAACACTACTTTCATTATAAGTTATTAAGCCAGATTTTGAAAAGAATAATCTGTGCAGAGCTCAAAAAATAGAGTATTTTAAAATACTGATTTTATTCTTATTTGGGGATGTGGCAAGTATCTGATTCTATGCAAAGTACCAACCAGTTTCTTGGGTGCACATATTAAATATAAAGGATATGTTCCTCTCAAATGCACAGAAGCATGCTGTCACCATCCTGGAACTTCAGAACTATTTTTGCTTTTTCATGATATGCACAGATCAGTAAAACATGAATCAGAAAATAATATCCACTTTTTTATACCTCATATTTCTTATAGTTAACATGAATAAGTTAAAATACTTTTTGTTACTCAGGAAACTAAGACCATTTTTAAATTTTTTGTGTTTGTGCTTCAATGGGAAGATTAGTATGTCAGATAGTCATCTATATAAAGCTATTCATTCTTCCGCATAGTATTGGAAGGACTAGGTTTTTTAATTCTTTGGATAAAAGGACCGTATTTCCTGTTTCATAAACTGTTAGTGAACTTTTTCTATAAGGGATCAGATACCAAATGTTTTAACATAAGTTTGTCTTAAAATTCTTAACTGTCATTGTAGTGTGAAAGCAAAGTGAACAATAACTAATCCAAGGGGTGGGACCGTATTGTACTGAAACTTTATTTTCAAAAGGTAACATTTGGGCTCTAGAGCCATAGCTTGTGGGCCACAGTCTTAGCATATTAGAGTAATGGTTTTTGTTCTCACTCCATTCATGTACTTTATACAGTAACTCCACGGGCCACCCATCTTCTAGATGTGGAGATTTACAAGGAAGGCTTGATTATGTGCATTCCCTATGTGTTGGGTGTTGCTTTTACTCCTTTCTTTCTTAAGAAAACATGTGATAAACTCCAGAAGTGAGAGCCATGGGGATAATCTTCAACTGTGTCTTGATTTGTGTAACATGTAAATAAATGAAAGTTTCCTTCCTTGTTAACAAGCATCAGTTTACTTATCAGACTCCTCACAGCTGTGTGACATACATCAACTTGTAGGATTACAGTCTGAGAACTGGTTGTAGGGCACTAGCTATTCTGACTTAGCAGTTTGGATTACAAGATACACGAGGAGCAAGACATTTTTATTCACTGAGTAGTATGTACCTTATTTTCTCATCGATTTCCACAGAGCTATGGGAACAAGTTTAGACAAACTATAATATGACTTGTGTGTAAAATTCTTACATCCTTGCTCATCTCTGACTCTTGTAACAAAAAATTACTGTGGTAGATTTGGCCAAGTTCAGTTTAGTTTACTGGGTGGGTAACAGCAATTTGTCTTAGGGTATCATTTGTTTAAGGTAAGGCGTACAATTTATTTGGTGTCTTCTGAGAACAAACCCAAATACTGTATATAGAATTAGAGTAAAAGTGGTATTGATAATGACGATAATTTTAGGGTAGTACAAACTCTTACCTTACATCCACAGAACCCACTTAGTGGAGTAAATAGCATGCCATTCCTTTGTGACATTGCTCTGTGTTGTCTGTGGTGCACTGATGCTCACCAATCGTTGCCTTTCCAACACTCCTGTGCATTTCTTATCTTTAAAGAAACCAGTTGAAATTGTAGGTAGTGCCATATGGAGAACTCAATAGGGAGCTCAGCAGAGCAGCACTCAAAGATGATGTCACATTACATATTTTATTGCAATTTAAAGTATATAATACTTACATAACCTTTTTCATTTTAGGTTTTAAATGCATCACTTACTGTGATTTGAGCATTTGTTGTACACTTTGCCTAGTTTTACCTGAACTCATAGGAGCCCATAGAAGAGCATTCAATTACTAGGTTCATTTTACTGATGAGGAGTCTAAAGCTTAGATGGCCTATGGAATTTTCTTGAGATTTTAAAGCTAGTAAATGAGATGAGATCCAGAGTCCTTCTCTTCCTAATTATAGCTTCCCTTTGCCAGTAGCAACTTAACATGTTTGAATATGGTAGATTTCTTTGAATATAATGAGATCCTAACATCTTATGAATCACTAAGCTGATGTTTATTAAAATTAAACCTGGAGGCTATTATAGAATGATTTAGCTTTAGTTTAGTACTGGGAGTATAGACAGAGCTTGAATTAAAGCTTTGCGTTTTTTTTGTTTTGTTTTGTTTTGTTTTTCTTTTTTTTTTTTGTGGTCTTTTCAGCATCCTTGGAATGGGTATATTGTTTTTACTTTTTAAAAATGCTTTTATTTATTTGACTTATTTTTATTCTCAAAAGACAAGTTAATAAGGCAGGTATTACTAACTTTTTATAGATGAAGAAACTTTAAGTTCGTAGAATTTAAATGAATGAAGAGTTTAGAGCTTAAATATACAGATCTACATTGTAGTTGAAAAGTTGGATAAAGAAATGTTTTGCTGTGTGATACAGATACTCAGTGAAAAGAAGAGAAGGTTGAGGGGATTACCTTCTAGTCTGTGAAGAAGTATGACATAGTGGATTACAACTGGCTCTTTTCTAGCTATATCTAAGCATAGGATTAAAAGTTTTTGAAAAAAAGGATTCAATTTTAGCAGGAGGGATTTAGTTTAAAGATGGCAACCAGCTCTGGTAGTAGGAAAGTCTATTAATCCTCCTTGTGGAATTGTATACGACCATTTTAGGTTCTGTCCAGATTTAGAGTAATAAACTAGCAAGCCAAGTACCAAGTTGAATAGTTGTATATAATGTTTTTGGCTTTTTAAACAGTGGAATTAACTTGGATTAAGCCCTATATAACGTGTTAGTATACTCAAAGTAGTTTTAGACCCAGACTTCATTGTGCATGATTTCTTACCTTTTTCATTTCATTCTAGGAAAAATAATGATAATGTAAAGCTATATTTAAGTGAAAAGAGGCTTGCTTGACTTTCTGTTCCTTCTTACTGAGTGATTTAGCTATTACTCCTGATTCTCTAAAAGTATACTTAATGGCAGACCCGAACAGCAATAAACTTGTTAGGATAAAGTACAGAAGAATAGATAATAGACTTAAATGTTAGAAGTGTGGATTTAAGGAGGAAAATCAACTTCAGTGATAGCAAAATAGATGATCAGTAGACAAGAAACTTGAAAATCAACCTTCAGTGGGAAGGCATAACAATTCACCTGTCACCTATATACATTAAACCTACAGTATTAAGGCCCAGAACAAAAGTGCTAATATTTTTTACCAAAAAAAAATTTTTTTAACTTTGTTGGGAAACTTAAGTTGTATCTCGTCACAAGACACCACACGTATTATGTGCATCAACTGTGTTGTGTTCTTAGTACCCTTAATTCTCCATGCTTATAAAGTTAAAAATAAAGAAGTAGATAAAAGATTGGCAAGCCAAAAAATGTGAGCAGAGGGCCTGTGAGATAGCTCAGCAGAATAAGTGCCTGCTTAGGCAAGTGCAGGGACTGGGGTTCAATCACTGGTGTGCCAGTGTGCCATGTTGAGCCAGCGACCGAGTGTGGGCATAGTGGCACAATCTGTAATCCCAGCACTGGTGAGGCTGAAAACAGCAGGATTACTGAGTCTGACCTGTGTACTGAAGTCCTATACACACCCCCCAAAAAAAAGTGTAAGCAGAAATTGAAAGAACTAAGAATGCATTTGTTAAATCAGAAATAGGAACTGTTAAGTGCTACCAAAAACTTAAGTGGAATAGACATTAGACCACAAATAAGATGGTTATAAGTGGGAGTAATACTAAGGGATTTTTAGAGTCAGAAGTATGAGTATTCAACTTGACTTTTTTGAACCTCAAAATGGCCGCAACACATCCTGCAGCTAAGGGAAGGATGATGAGTGAGGAAAAAAGATGAAAAAAATGAGCAGAGAGAAAAAGAAATTCCTAGAAGAAGGAGGACAAGATAGGAAATGGTTATGGTTAAGAGTTCAAAAGGAAACCTCACTGGAAAGAGAATGGGAGAGCTGTTTCAGTCATGTCCAGCACTGTCCCCTTTTCATGCTTATGCCTTCTAATTAGGCCTCATTTATTATGGAGTTCATCAGGATTGCCCTTTCTGGACCCAGCATTTCCCTGAAGTCTGGTTCTCCTTGTTCAGCTTTGGCTTCTTGCTGCTTTCATCGAGTGATGCTCTCAGATACTTATTGCAGTGTAGAGGATTTTTGAGTATCTTCGTGAATTTTTTTTTTCTTTCAGCTTTGTCAGTGAAGCTTTTTTCCCTCCTGCTTCTCACTTGATGTTTGCCAGTAATCTGATTATATTTCATTTTAGAGTACCTGTTCTTCCATCCCAGTGTGTGCACGTGCACATACAGACTTCTCTGCCAAGTGCTTCCTTTGTGCTCCTGCCTGAGGTGGACTGGATTTGGCACAGCTGTACCCCTTGCTTAGATTTAGATTTAATGAGTGAGAACATTTGAATGTTGTTAGCTAGAAAAGGAGTGTTGTGACATTTATTTAAATCGCAGTACTTTTTACATCAGTTACATTAACCAGATCATATTTGTTTAGTGTTTTTAGTAATTGTTTTCTCCATCTGATGGGAAATTATATTTCTTATTGATTAGAAACTTAATAGTATTAATTTCAGGAGCACCTTGATGAATGTAGCCCACTCTTGGATGACTGAAGTTATAATGCAATTTCTAGATAGTTGAGGCATAGAAACCACTGGTAAAGTTGGATGTATTCTAAATTAATCAAAAGTTAGAAAGCCTTTTGCTGTGATTGCCCTGGTTTTCATGCATTTACTCTGTATTATACTCAGTTCTCTATGTATCAGAGTATTCTACAACCTCAGACACACCCAGTAGAGAATCAAAAATAGTAAAAAAATAATTTTTGAAAGGTCAAAACTTGAATTATCCTTGTGCTGAGCACTATGTTAAGTTCATGTAAATGAACTCGTGCACTCAAGGCCAGCTGGAGCCTTCCACCATCCACACGTCCCTGCAGCAGTTGGGGGGCTGTTATTGTTGCCTACTTTCTGGTACTATGTATGTGGTAAGGCCTATGAAAGCTTGTCTGCGTGAACATGTATAGATTTCTCTCTTCTCATTACTCCCTAAATGATATAGTATAAAACTATTTATGTAGTATTTATATTGTAGTAAGTACCTCAAGTAATAGATCATTTGAAGTATTCAGGGAGATGTATGCAAGTTATATGCAAATACTACATCCTTTTATTTAAAGGACTTCAGCGCTTGAGGATTTTTGCTGGCAGTGGAAAGCCCTAGAAACCATCCCTTTGAAGAATGAATTCCATGAAATAATGAGTACATATTATCAAGGCACACATTGTTAGATTGCTATTCACCATTTTATCTCTTTATTAGGTTAAGATTATTCACCACCTGACATTACCCTAGTAGGGCACCTGTCTGTGTGGACTTTGTTATTTATTGTTTATACTAGTTCAGCCAGACACAGTATAGCAAGAAATTACTTCAGTGTTAGTAGACCTCTGTTGAAGGGGGTGCCTATTTTTTTTAATCCCCTCAATGTAAACAATATAAAGAAAACAGGTGCTCTCAAGATTACAAGAATACTGCTTATATTTTTCTAAAACTGTAGGATTTCATACCTTCTATACCCTGTGTCTTGGTGTGCCATTTCTTGTGCATAGTGGATGGATCCTGGGTCCGTTGCTAAGGTTATATCCCCAGTGAACAGTTTTCTGCCTCCATAGGCTAATTTCCCTCTTCTCCAAAGAATCCTTGAATCAGGGCTCACCAGTCACAGTACTTGGTGCAATTATCAATGCATATTAAACTCAGGGAGTAGCTAGATTTCTATTTTAGCTAAAGAAAAGAAAGGCAAGGTGTGTTCTCTTCACCTCTATTCTAGCCTTAACATTTTTTTCCTTACTTTTGGCATATGTCCTTGACACCGCAGTTTTTATTCATTGATATTCTGGAATTTTCATCACATAGTAGATAATATCATTTGTTGTGATGTGTTGTTTGTTATGATGTCTATGGCCCTTCAGCAGAACCAATATTTGGACAATTACACTTTTTAGTTAAGAACATAGAGAATATTTAGTACTCCATTAGTTCATCTATCCTTATATCAATCTTATAAAGAAGACACTATTAGCAGTCCATTTCACAGATAAGGAAGCAAGTACAGAGAAAGTGATTTGCTCAATATCACTAAGCTAGTAGGTACAGTGGCAGCATTTCAACCCAAGATAATTACATGTTACTTACCCTTATACTTTATGGCCGATAGTGGATATTTTGCTTTCGAGTACTAGCAGTTGTCTACTATTCTATCACAGAGAAGAAAGCATGTCTCAACTCACATTTCTGGGACAGGCAAAAGTTTCTAAACAGAAATTCTTCCGTGATATTTCCCTATTATAAACTTTATGATAGTTCGTCTGGTTTTCCAGTTATGGCAATTATATAAAGATTTCTTTTAATTTTTCAACTTTTGAAGTGCCGAATATTTTAAAGAAAAATATAAGCAAATAGCAGTGTGGTCTTAAGTGCGACCAATATAACAAAAACCCAAAAAGTGATTTTGAAATATGAGTTGATAGGATTTTGTGATTAATTATATGTAGAAGATAAAGAATAGTTATAGATAAGATAGATTTTCTGATTTGTCTGGTATAAATATTGTTGTTAATGTGTTGAGGGAACCCAAAACCGAAAATATTACAGTAGCAATTGAAAGAATGAAGAGATGAAAAGCACGTCAGTGTGCATATTAATACTTGATTTATAATTTTCATTTTGTGTTCATTTATTTAGGTCAGGTTTGTTTATGTTCATTGAACTCACTTATTTTAGAAGCATTGTATTGGGTAGTTAAAGGTTTTACATGCTTGAACTGCTTGAGTCATTAAAGTAGGAATAGTTTAGGAAAGAAGCGTTCTGGAATTTTAAGGTTCATTTTCTGTGACATCAGTCTCAAGGGTAGATCAGGGAATGTAGAGAGGTAAAGGGAAGAAGAGACAAGGAAGAAATGGAAACAAAGGTTTTGTAAATAAGGAAGTTTGAGGAGTTGAGGGGGACAGTGGGGAAGAGAATGGAAAAAAAAAGAAGCAGGCGGTATCAGTTCTCTATGATGAATGCCATGTATATCTAAAATGTATCAAATATAGGGAAAATGTATTTTTTAAAATGAAAGTAAAAATTTAAAAATGCAATCTTTAAAATGAAAGAAACAGAAGAAAAGGTACCACATCAGTGGGAAGATATAAAATATTTGTCTGGAAGTCATAAGTAGGTTGAAGTTGGCAAGATAAATCCATACATGATGCCACTTGTATTTGCCCATACCACTTTCTATTAATTTCTACAACACATTTTTGGATCTCATAGCACTTTTATGGAGAGAAGGAAAAAAAACAAACAAACAAAAAAAAAAACTCACAGTGCTTTTGTATTCCTTGGGCTTTTTAAAGGGTCCGTTGTCAATGTCTTACCTGACCCATTTGTATCTTAATGGTTACTGGGTGCAGTAGAGCACCATATAAGTAGCCCTGGCCCATTTAATTTATTTGATCTGAAAATAGTCTTTGCTGCTCTGTGCCTGCAAGTGGCATTAACCGGTACTTACAGATGTTCTGTGATGGCCCTGATCTCTATTTAAGCTGGGGCATTGAGTTATCTCCTAGTTACTTCCTTACCTTATTGTTGCTGTTAGCCTATGATTGCCAGTGTTGGCTGCTTTGGCTCTGTGTTGACCTGTTCTCTGAGAAAGTCTTCATGACTCCTGAGACTATGAAATCGCTATTTTTTATATCTGCAGGACTCTGATCTCCTTAGCTTTTCCATCTGTTTTCTCCATTCTCTTTTGATCCTTGATTATGACCCCTGTGCTACCTTTTGGGCCTGGACTACAATTATTCCTGATGCCCCGTAGTCTTCTTTTACTCCTCTTAGTTTTCAGCTCCCTAACCCCCTTTCTCCCTGCATTCCTTTTCTTTCACCTGCAGCATGTCTGACAGCCATGTTAATACTGTGGTAATCTGCCAGCCCATTCCAGCATAGTGGTCATGCTTTTCTCAAGCACTGTGCTGGGGATGATTGTGGAAGGACCACCTAGCATAGGCATTGCAATAAAGAATGGTGACACTCCTGTCTCTGTCTGCCAAGTCTTGAAAACATAATTCTCATCTCTTCTCTGATTTGCAATCCACAACTTTTCACTTTGATAAAGTTAGCTGGGTCAGATTGAATCAAGAGAAATGGAAATAGTATGCTGCCTATTTGGAGCTAGCTCTTGATGCAAGGAACATGAAGCAAATGTCACCTAGAAGTGCCAATATTAAATTGAAACAGACATGCAAAGATAGGTATGGAAATGTGCTTTTCTCTATTCTTTCACTGTCAAAAATCTAATTCTTAAAGTCCTAATAGTTGATAAGTCTCAAAAATTTAAAGAATAAAGAGAATGGATGTAGTCACTGTAGAGAAAAGGAGCTCTTACCCCTCCATCAGCCACTTTGGAGTTCCTGTTATGTATGTACTCTCAGGCACCTGAGCTCTGGTCAGACGGTGATAAAAAGGTAAGCTCCTTTCCTTCAAGGATGCCAATAGTTTGATTTTTATAGTTTCTTATATTATTTCCTGATATAAAATTTTCATGGGCAAACCTGATTCTGATTATTTTTTTCTTCTTGTTCTTGCTCCTAGGCAGTAGAACTGCTCTCACCTAGGGGTTTCTCCATAAGTATTGCTAAGAGTTATGTGCTGTAGAGTGCAAGTGCCTTTAGGAGTGTATGGAAAGAAGTGATCTGTAGCGCCTGGGAGCTGCATGAAAATGACCATGATAACTGTAAAAAAATAATAATAAAGGAGTGACTAAGTTCTTTTAAAAAGTGCCTATTAAGGGCTGGCAAGATATTTCAGTGGACTAAGCACCTGCTTAGGCAAGTATGGGACTGGGGTTTGATCCTGGGTACCACATGCCATGCTGGCCCTGCCCCCAGGGTGCACTGAGCTGGCCATTGAGACCAGGCATGGAGGCACAGAACTGGGGAAGCTGAAAATAGGAGTCTGAATTATTTAGTGAGACCCTGTACCCCCTCCAAAAGTGCCTGTTTATTGATGCATAACATGGCCAGTTCCTTTCACTTTTGTGATGTTTAGGGTGCTCCACTGTAAATCTAGGGTGATAATTTTCACAGAGTTTATTTGTTTTACTGTTCCTTGGCTATGTAGTATTCTAGGTGTAGGGGTTTGAGAGTTTAATTATAAAATTCTAGCATTGTTTAGAAAAATGAATTAAATGATACAGTGATGATGAAAGAACTTCATAGACTATGAAGAGCTACAGTCTTCAACTATTTGTGCTTATTAACAATTGCTGTAGAAGTGGCTTCCCCAGACTGCATTCTGGCATCTGTCTCTTTGGGTCCATTTTCCATTTTGGTGAAACATCGTAGGAGCCTGCCTAGCCTGAAGGCAGTACTTGGGACAGGGGCCCATTATTCTGGCCCATTTCCTTTGGGCCAGAATAATGGTTTACTGAAAAGGTTGATTTTTTTTTCACTGAGCAACCATTTAGATTAGAATTTTGACTTTTAGGACATAGATTGGAAACCAAGGTTCTTGGATATAAGAGGATTTTTTAAATCAGGAAGCTAGTTAACTTATCAACTAAAAAGGAATACATTACTCTGATTCATGTTTTGAAAGTAGTGTTCTAAAAATCTCCATGAAATATCTAAACAAATAGTAAAACTAGAATATTTAAAACTATGTATAGAAACTCTATGATTTTGTCTGAGTTGGAGACTTTATACAGTAATGTTAAGTGTAACAGACTTCTAATTTAATGTTTGACTGTTAGTAAGTTGGAACTTTTTTGAGTTGAGCTGGGCATGGGAATACTCCACTATATTTTCCCATATGGTGGCACTGAAATTTTCTTGAATACCAGATTTTTAACCATAGACGAAGGCTGGTAGTTAGGAAAAATAATTCCTAATATCTCATGGTATTGGGACCTCCCTAATATTCTAACTTTTCTTCTTGTTTATTAGATTTTTCTCTTTCATTAGTTTCATTTTAGAATAATTTGTTTGAGTACTTAGTACGCATATCAGTGGCCCACCTTCAAATACAATTAAATGGTATCAGTGGTTTTTCTTTTTCAGAACCAGGGATTGAATCAGGCCCTTGAACTTGCCAGGCAAGCACTTATTCTACTGAGAATATCTCCCCAGCCCTTAATAGTTATTTCTTTTCTTTTTTTTTTAATTGTTGAAGAACCTTTGTTTATTCACTCATTTTTATGGCCGGCTCAGCCCGCCCCGAGGGCAGGGCTGGCGCAGCATGTGGTGCCGGGGATCGAACCGCGGTCCCTGAAGCCGCCCAAGCTTCCCCAAGCAGGCGCTTTAGACCACTGAGCCATCCTGCCGGGCCCCAGTAGTTATTTCTATATGGAGGATTTCCTGTCATATGGCCACCTGTATTCATTGGGTCAAGTTTAAAATGCATATATTTGGTACAAGGTCTTGTCACACAGCGCAGACTCGAAGTGATGCTCCCGTCTCAGCCTCCCCAGTGCTGGGATTACAAACATGTGCCATCATGTGCATTTTCAGTGGCCAGCATAGCATGTGGTACCAGGGATCCAACCCAGTTGCTTGCACTTGGAGTGCAGGTGCTTAGACTGCCGAACTATCTCCTAGACCCTGTGTGTTTTTGTACATAGCCTTTCCTGGTTTTGAAATTGTTCTCTGTGTAGAATTTATACATTTACTTTAGGTGGTATTTGGAAAGTATTGGTGGAAATGTAAGTATCATTCATCTCATGGAGCTCTTATTATCTCATGCTTGAGTCCTTTCTCTAGCCTCCTTAATAGTATTCCTGCTGCCATTCTCTTCCTAATCCATCATTTATACCAAGATTAGTCTTCCTAAAATACTGTTTTCATTCAGCTCAGAAACCTTTGAGCCTTTCTGTGGCCTGCCTGATAAATTCCAGACCTCTCAGCCACCTATTAATAAGTCTTCTTGCAGCCTCAGTTTCTTCCCTCTCACTGTAATTCTCACTTAACTGTTGCACGTCCTGAGGCCTCCTTTCTTCCTTGCTGTGTAGCTCTATTGCCTTTGACTGTCCATCACATTGTATTTGGTTTTAAAGTTTCAGTCTGGATGATCAGATCCTTTAGTTTCCTTGAAATATTCACTGTTTTTTTTTTTTTTTTTTATCATATATTATCTTTTAAGTATGGTTGTTGACTTATATAGTTTGTACATTATTCTCTACCTTAGTTGCAAGGTTTGTGAAAAACCTAACATTTATAGACGGGCGTGGATTCTTTGTGGCTTTATAGCTTTGCCTGTAAATGGAATCTTTAGGACTGTGGCTGAGATGCAGTACGGTAGTTGTTGGTAAGAATCTTATCATGTCCAGCTCAGTGTGTGAGTTTTGCCCAAAATGGACTTCCACCGAGTACTGTTGAATAAATGAATAGATACGCTGTTTGTTTTGCATATGGGTAAATTATTTTCACATTTAATTTAGCATGTTAACATGTATATAGTATGTGACTTATTTGTACCAGCAGAAAGAGACACATTCAGAATGGATTTTATTCATTTTTAGACTGTTATAAATTGCATAATCTATTTAGATCGTGTCTATGTGCTTATTTAGAGCTGAATAGTTTGGCAGCTAGGCCATTCTTCACATCAAATTGGGTAAATTCTCTTTCCAAGAGGCTACAGGAACTATTTGGATGATGGATAGATTAACAGTTTTAAGCTTCACTTCATCTGTTAAGGATGGAGATTACCGTGGGTGACAGAAACCTCCTGTAGGACAAAAGACAGCTTGTTGCTAAGACTAGTGAGGTAGTCTTTCACAAATATTCCAGCAAGTCATTAGCTCTCCCTTGATCTTGTAATCATTGCCATCATATTCATCTGACACCAGACAGAAAGAAAAAGAAAACAGAGATGTTTTGGGAAGGAATTCCTTCAGCCTTTAAACCAGGCTTGTCACACTGCAGGGGCACAATGTCTAGTTTTGGTACTCTCCTGTCATCATTAGTGAAATATAAACATGTTTCTTAGAACTTTTCAGTTTTTGCTAAAATTATGAAATGTCATGCTCATCTTCCAGGAAAGTGGCAGAGGGGGGTATTAACTTGTTAAATGTCATTGCATTTCTTGTTTTTAGTTTTAGATTAATAACAGGTGGTAGCCATTTTTCAACGCAAGCAGGCTGTCTTTTTAGTTCAGAGTTCAGTTTATAGTCACTAATTTTTTACTGTAACCTAAAATATTTTGTGGAAGGTAACAAAATGGCAAAAATCACAAAATATTCAAATTAAAAAATAAATGGAATAGCTGGCTAATACCATAAATTTTTCAAAGGACCAAACCAGAGCTTTCAGCAAAATATTTTTCTTAGTATACTAATTGAGTCTTGGGTATGCATGTTTATGTATCTGTTGCCTTACTGAATATATTTTTTGTGCAGCTGTGCTGATTTGTGATCCGTAATATCTTTTTCCACCGTGGAACTGTTCATCTTAGATAGTAAATGCCTCTGGAAGGAATTGCTTGTTCAAAGCACCATAGACAATCACCTGTGCAAATGGCAGTTAACACAGTCTTGTTTAGTGTGTATTGGGGAAGATGGTTGGGGTGATGATGTTGCTTTTTGAATAAAAAGATTTTTGTTGTTGTTTGGGTTCTTATTTGCAGACAGGTCTTAAAGAATATCTGAGGCATTGTTAAATATACCAGTTTAAAGATATGAGTCAAAATAGTCTGTATTCATTCATTGTTTTTCTTTAATGATACTTGGGATTGAACCCAGGGGCTTATGCATGTTAATGGAAGCACTCTATCATTCAACTAGAGACCTACTCTTTGTTTTTAAAATGTGATTTTCCTACCTCAGTCTTTCAAGCTGCTGGGAAAGATAGGCATGCATCACCACCCAGCTCTGTGTTCATTCTTCACTATGACTAACTAGTGCTGTGACTTGGAAAGTTTGTTTAAAGCCCAGGGACCTTAGTTTCTACTGTTGATTTCTGTTTCAGTTATATATCATTTCTTACTTTTTTATTTTTAGTAACTTAAAAATAAGGTATCAGAATCACTTACAGTGTATCATTAAGATCATCATTTTATATGATCTTTCAAGAGAATTGAGAGTGGAAGTCACTTTCGTCTGTGCTGTAATCTCATCACTTAGCTCTTCAGTATGAGCAGTTGCTAGGAGTTTCTTAGGATCAGGTCAAATGATGACTTAATGAAAATCTTTTTTTTTTTAATGAACAGAACATATTTATTGAGGGAAAGAAAGCTCCTGTCAGAGAGAGAGAGAGAGAGAGAGAGAGAGAGAGAGACAGAAGGGGGGTCCCAAGTGGGTGTCCCCTGAAAATCTTAAAGGAGGATATTTTTTAAGCCCCAAAGCCAGTGTATAATGAAAATGATAATTATAACTGTAAAGCAGATAGTATACTCATGTGAGATAGGTAATAGTATTCTGACTTGCTAAAATGCAAAACCCAGTCAAAGTCAGATAGGTAATAGTATTCTGACTTGCTAGAATACAAAACCTAGTCAAAGTCAGAGGGTATTTTTTGGGGTTTTTTTGCTGGGTCAAAATCTAAAGAAGAGTCCAGTGAGCTCCAGTGGAAAGTCATAGATTCTGCACTCACCAGACAACGCATCTAGCTGTGGATTTCAGGCATGGTTTTTATCTGCAACTGCTCTTAGACAGGCAGGCAGGCAGGCAGGCAGGCAGGCAGAAGAAATTGTATTACTTACTTGAAGTTGCTGTGTAGTAAAGCTTCCAGTGTCATATATTTTTTATATGGCTTTAAAAATAGTGTTCAAACTTGTAAGTTGATTGTTTGGTTATATCTTATGTATAGAGGTTCTGTTCAGCAGATCTCTGACCAATAATAGCACCCCGATGGAGTAAGGAACTTTAGAATTTGAAATGAACCCCCAGGAGTGTACAAATATACCCCAAAACAAGCTTAGTCTGAACTAGGGAGGCCTAAGAAGTGAATCAGAAAAGAAGGCTGATTGTTTCCCTCCTCCACTCTTTGCCTACAATGAAGCATGTCTTTTGCAAGCAACAGAGATTGCATCTTGTCTCTCAGTCTTCACTCAGCTTCTTTGAGGAATTAGAATGGGGTATTTCCATACTGTCTGTGACCTCTGGCAGTCTGTCCATATGATTCATGATTTGGGTACATTCTCATCTTTTCATCCCTCTTCTAAGACATCTTACCCTACTGACTTTGATTTAGCCTGAGATTGTCACTAGATACTCCTCATATCTTCTCTATTAACTTTGTTTGCTAGATCAGGCAACCTGGTGGCTTTTTCATAGGATAAAGATTTTCAAGAATTTGCCCATGTTGGGATGGAGCAAAACTGGGATGATATGAAGGGCTAACTATGACGTTATGCTTTTATTACTAGTGGCCATTATTGAGAATTTTTGTAAAAGTAGTTTTTGTCCTTCACCTATTTCCCCAAATTCCATTTTCATTGGAATATAGTGAAATTGCCTTTAAGTATTTAATTCTAAAATTGACATGAAGAAAAAAAAAATTCTTTTGTTCAACGTTTGTCTTAAGAGTCCTAGTACTGCTTGTTGTTCCCCCATTATTGGGTTAGCAGTTTGTTTATTTGAGCACTAAGTGAAAATGCTGGCTTTGATTTAGGTGAATAAAAACTATGTAGCTTTAACTAAAATTCCATTCACTGCAAAGAGATGTTGTCTTTAAGATGCATATGTGGAACAAGATAGGCCCAGAGTGGAGCTGATGAGTATCTCCTGTCCAGGCTTCCCTGCTACAGGTGGTAGAGTCCAGAGTACCACATCAATTATTTTCTCTTCCTTCCACCTATAGTTGGGTTTGCATGAACTAAATGTACATAGGCTGTAATTTCATTGTACTAGCCTCTGTAAAGAGCCTGAGATGAAGATACCTAATTATTTACTGCCCTTGAAGATTTTTATGTACAAAATGAGAACTATGATTTGGTTAGTAGCAGTGAATTGAACTTGTTTTAGAAAAATGATCCCTTCTAGCTCTAGTCTTGCTATTTTAATTATCTAGGTGGTTTTAGGTTCAGGAAGTAGCCCAGTGAATATTGCTAAGGCCTTGTTCTACCACACAGTGTCTGCCCTTGGCAACCAGGTATCACATCTGCATGCATATTTCCAAATGTTGTTTAATGTGTGCTTGTCGCATCCTAGCAATTTGGCAGCAGAATGGACTTGTTTATTGAATTTCCTCTGACCTAGCTGTAGCTGCATAGCAGATTCAAAATGAATAATAGAAGAAATGTTGTGGTATACGTAATGAATAAAATGTAAATGTGAGAAATCATAGATGGTGTTTATTTGCTTCTCTACATTTTACAAATAAGTAAATAGATTCAAAAAAGATTAAATGATTTGCATAAGATCAGGAATTAGGGGTGAAAATGGAATTAGAGCTTTAATGTTGGATGCCCGTTAATTGCTTTTTCTCTAGCATCTCTGGGTCAAGTTGTATTCTAGAGCTTATGGCTGGATTTGTTTATCTTGACCTGCCCAACTGAAGCAATTCTAAAGGGAACTGATACATACAAACATACATACTTGGCAGGTTGGCAGAAGTTGAAGTAAAATACCTGCTGCAAGTGTGTTTTCTATTTCATTTTCTGTTAATTAGCAAATTAGATAAAATGGCAATCATATACCTTCAGATCTATCTTTGAAGAAACTGCACAAATCTGGCCAAGACTTTACAAGAGCTATGTGTAGTCTCCATTCTTCTTTCTCTGCTATTGTCACTGTCAGGCCTGTAAAGTAGGCTGTAACATCCTGCTTCCTCCTGCTCCCACTGTCCTTTATCCTGTCCAGGTGTTTTCCTATTACTGATGTCTTGAACTTCAATTCCAAGAATGCTCTCAGAATATTCTGCATTAACTGTTGCAGAAAATCTTTGAAGAACTTTACTATGTTGAATAGAGCTGAAAATGACTACAAATACATTTTCTTCCTTTAACTTTAAGCTAACATGGAAGATAAAAGTCAAAGTGATGGGAAATGCACTGTTGTCAAAGGGCAGGAGTCTTAGACCCAATTTACTGCCTGACATAACGGAATTCCTTTAGCCAGCAAGGGACTTGGAGCCTTGCTTGCTACCTATAAAATGTACTAGATGATTTGGGGATGCTTTCCCAACACTGAATATGAAACAGATCACAAGACAAAAAGTTTCTCTAGCCAATTGGTTTCAATCATGTAGACATTAAATCTAAATTTAAATTGGACAAACGTAAGTTGATTCAAAGAAAAGGAATTCAGGAGTTGTACAGTAATTGTCTCCAAATTGTCCAATTTATTTGTCACATCAGTGACACCAAATACTTTGGCACAGTGCAGTTTAGCTAGCATCTCTCTGTCAGAGTGTGTCTGAGCTTTTTAGTGTCTGTGTTAACAGTTTTATTAAAGTGCCTGGAAAGGAAAGTTTTATTCTTCACAATATGATTAACAAGATAGACATGTTATAATTGCATCTTAAGTTACATAACTCAGTGCTTTGTCCTCCTTTTCACTGTGTAAGTAGCCATAGTTTAGATTTGAGACCTCCCTACTTTCACATGTTGTGGGTACATTTAAGAGTTGATAATACCAATCTATTCCATGTCTGAATTTGTTAATAATAAATCCCTTCTTAGTCTGTGTGATTGCACAGTACTTTTACTGAATATTATGTTCTCTGTCATGTGTCTTTTTTTCATCATAAATTTACCTTTAAAGTTTTAAAATCTATTCAGGATTTTCTGGTATCAAGTTCTGTTTATTTCTTAAAACAACAATATAAGAATTTCTGATAATACTTGTAATTCAGAAAGAATTACAAATAACAACCAGAAATGTAGGATTTCTCTTGGAAATCTATAGTGGCTTAGTTCAGTAATGTTTACAATTAGACCAAAGAAATCAGAAAATGGATAGTCTTCAGTTGCTTACTTCAAGTCAGTATGGTATTTTATACTTGGTGTGCATTTTTACTTACATCTTTTATAAGCATGTAATAGCTAAGCTAGTGTCCTTTGAGAAGAATAAACTGCTTCTATGAGAAACTTAAAACCCTAACTGTTGATTTTACTTTTGATTGAGCAGTTCTTTAAGATTTCTGTGGTGTTGGAGATTGTTGTGGATTCTTACTTTAAATGGGTGTTGTGAGAAGCCCACTGCTTCTATGAAACAGAACTGACGAGTTGTGATGTTATGTTGAAATCATGTTCCTTTGAACATGAAACTTGTACCTTATAATAAAATCACTATATGACTTCTTCTCTGGAATGGTATATAAAATATTTAACAGCAGGCATGGATGGCATAGTTACTACCCAAGCAGAATAAATGTTAAACAACCAGTACTATACTAGCTGATGTCAACTGAATTTCAGTCCTGCCTGAACTGAACATTAGTTCAATAGAGTAAAAATTTTATATATGATGTATGCCATTATTTTATAGGAAGCCATGAAAACTATGTGTTTTTCCTCTTTTATACTTTGCATCCTTAGCTAAAAAGTAATGAATTAAAATTCCCAATTTTTTTTTCTATTACAACATGATTCATTACTTTACATAAATGTGGCTACTGTGGTTTCCTCTGTTGCCTTTTTCTTTGCAGTTCAACCCCACTATCAGGTTTAATACAGACTGTCCTCAGCCCAGTTCTCCATTATATATAAGCATTTAATGATCAAAAATTACTGACAAGAAGATATGAAATTATTGCTATGAATTGTTAGAAGAACTCAGTGATGTTTTAGCTTTCTGTACAACTCCTTTCTTTGCAGGTAATTTTCCTCCAAAATAGACTAGGCTCACAACCAACAACCCACATAAACAAGAGGTTCTATATGCAAGCAGTTTTGCCCTCTTAAGTGATATTGGCAATGTCTAGTAGTGTTGTTGATTGTCTTTTCTCAGGGTGGAGGAGGCTGCTGCTGGGCTGAATAGGTTACAGGCTGGGGAAGCTGCTAACTTCTACATTGCACAGGATAGTTTCCACAACAAAGAAGGAGCTGGTCCAAAATGCCATAGTGGCAGGTAGGAAAATCTTTGTCATTAAATGAATAGCTGGATATACCTAGTACTGGTTAGAGATGAATGCTGAGGCACTATCCCTAAAGTCCTCAAAGCTAAGATCCTCACTGGAGTAATTATTACCTGTTCATACAGCAGATGGAAGAGAATTTTTATAACATGGTAGCTTTACATTATTCCAGTATGTTTCATTTGACTGTATCATATCTAACATTTGCCCACCTCCAACACTTGTCATACACAATGTTAACACAGATGAATGACACTTTGTAATAGTCCGTCCTCTTTTGAGCTTCTCTTGAGACATTACTCCACAGTTGCATGTTCTTGAATAAAGTGCATTTACGTTAATACTACACAGTGTGTGCTTTGGTGTTTTGAAGTAAATCTTCCCCTTTCTAGTTTCAGTTCAGAGCTGTGTACTAAGTGCTTCTTTTGTGGGAAATAGAAACCTAGAGTGAGCCAAAGTTATAGCAGAGCAACAAAACCTTATTCCTGCCTCAGAGAGCTGAGAATTAAGGTGAGGTATAGCGGTGCATGAATGTGTGGTAGGAAGCAGAATCAAAAACAGGAGCCACAGATGTTTTGAAAAATTTTGTTAGATGCCAAGATGGGAGGAGTAGTAGGATATGACTTGGTAGAAACTGCAAGAAGAAAGTAACAGTGAAGAACATGTTTGCAATGGGGTACTGAGATGTTAGCACATGGTCCTGTGGTGATTTAGGAGCCAAGATAGCATGTAGCTGTCCTGTCTCTTTAACTTGAGTAAACATCTTATGATGTCATAGGGTTACTATTTGGCGAATTATGGCATTATACTAGTAAACTGCAGACAAGCTGCAGAATAAGGTTGATAAAATTGTCTCCAACTTCATCCAGTACTTAATTTTACTTCTTTGATGAGTGAACTAAAGTTGGAAGAATTTTGGAAAAACTTAAAGCAAAACACTGCCCAATAATTTTGCCTTGAATCTAACAATATTCTCTTCCCATTATAGCTTCACTTTTTAATTTACAATCCATTGATCTTTATCTCAGCTTTCTTATTTCAAATGAATAAGTAGATGTGTTTAAAGTGGCAGATGATGTCGTCATTTGCCTGTTTTGTGGTTACTGCAAAAAAGCCGAAGTGTAGACTAGGGTTTTTTTGGATAAGACTAAACAAACCAAACACAAGCGATGTGATCCAGTCATGAAAGTCTGGGTTTAAGTCATAGGCTTCAGATAAAGAAGTCTGTTAGATGAGTGGGTTCTCTTATTCATGTCTGGTCTATGTTCAGCCTCCATCAAGTATTATAGTGTTAGTAGAGAGGTCTGTGTGGTGTGCCACTATAAATTAGGATTTGCCTATATTTTAGTCCTATGTGTCTAAGTAGTCATTGGAAGGTATGATAATGTTGACAGTAGCTTGGGAATCATTAAAGCTGAGTTGCATTATCTTCTTGAAGGTCACCTTCTGCTGTAATTTGGAAAATAGTGGCTTAAGTATAATTCTTTGTTTATTAAAGCTACTTAATAAAGGTTCAGTGAACCCTGTGTAATTTCTTGTTTATAATGAGAATCTAGTGTCCAACTAATTGAATATGAGGCTACTTTAATTATTCTTTTATGCCTAATTGATATTCACAGTGATTGTGTTCTATGGCTTTTGTGTATAGTATTGCCTTGCAAATCTGTGTTTCAGTTCATTTGATACTCAGGTTTTTTTTTTCTTTGTTTTATATGACAATGTTGTTTTATTAGGTTCACATATATTGTGGCTTATGTAGTTTTGTTAAGGAATAAAGGTCCTTCCCTACATTTATATGCTGATATGCGTGTGAGTTGTAAGACAGATTTTTTGCATGGCACATATTATTTATACTGTTAATGATTAATTTTTCCCACCTCAGTCCAGAAGGTTACAAGTTTCTGAGTAAAAGAAAATATGGTTATTTCCTATGTAGAATGATTTATTTAGCTTTGCTGTCTTTTTTTAATCCTAGTAATCTCTACCTTCGTCATGTAATCTCATGGAGAATTGAGCAAGCACCGGATTTTTCCTTGAGCTGTTAAAATTGAACAGTGACGTTTCAAGGACCTTAGTCTTTTAAAGTTTACAAACTTTCCCATTGTACAGAATCTTATTTTAACATGTTTCGAATCTGACATATGAAGCAATAGTATATTACCTCTGAGCTTAGTGATTGTAATATCACTGGATTCCAATGCCATGAGATTCTGTACTATTCTTGAGTCCCCAGGAGCAACCAAGGCTAAAAGGGCAGAGCTCTGCAGAGAAGTTTGCATTATGAAGACATAGTTAATAATAGAAGTAGGGTCTCTACCAGCCCAAGACATAATATCCACAATACTAGGGGTTTTTTCTTCCTGTATTGACTTTATTTTCTATTTTGTTTCAAAATTCCTTCATATCCTTTCTGATAAAAGGCAAATCTTAAAGGAAATAAATACATATATACTTCATTTTAAATCTACTTACCAACACTGAGTAAGACATCAAAATATTTATGTTGGCTTTGTTAAAACTCGATTTTCTTATTTTCTTTGTTTTTCTTGCTTATGGGAAGCTCTAGATTTCCGTAATGATCCACTTAAGCATATTCTGTCACATTTTCAAGCCCAATCATGTAACCCAAATCTAGCATGATCTGAAAACTAATCAGCATACATTTCTCTTAGGAACAGCGAACAGGAGATGATGGAAAGACTTTATATTCATTTTCCTCTAAGAAAGAATCTACCACAACAATAAATAATATTATAACTATCCTCCTTGTTTTTATTTGTTCATTTATAGCAATTCTGTTAGAGTTTTACAGAGAAGTTTTCCTTGGAGCTAGTTTACTGCTTTTAAGGTGAGTGTGACTCTCCATCCTCAGCAGCTATTAGTTTAGTCAATGTATTCTAGGCTTATTTAAGTTTGAGAATTCATGTCGTGTGACTTTTCTTCCCAGCATCCCATTAACTGTTTCAAAGCATTGTGCCATTAAAGTGTTGTGGCCATGTTTCCTGCTTTGTTATTCTCCCCACTGGTTCTCAAACTATTGATTCTGTTTGCAGTTGAGGAAAAGATTTGTGCTTTTATTTAGCCTATAGTTTGATATTGTCAGGTCTTTGGAAATATTTTCCCTCTTTGGCCTTTAATGTAGATAGCTGACAGTTTGGTGTGCTGCTATGAAAGTTTTCAAAACAATTTGTATCCCAGAAAGTAAATGAAAATATTTCTGTGCATCTTTTATTTAGGTTGTAATTAAAATTAAATCTGTCACTTTGCTGTTCTCAGGCGGCACAGGAAATACACCTGTAGTATTGAATTCTCATAGTGGTTTTTAGATAACTAGAATGGAATAGCCATTATGGCCATATTACATTTTTAAAAATCCCACTGTTTGACAAAGGGAAACATTAGGTAGTGCTAGTGTTTTATAGCTGTAGTGGGTAGAATTATATGTCTGAGAAGCTAGTGCTAGTATACTAAGGATTTAGAGAGAAAAGAAATTTCCATCTTGTAACTATTCAAGTTGTTAAAACCAATATTAGGAGCTTAAACTATAATTGTTTATTTTATTCTTACATTCTGTATTGTTACATTTCTATCTCATAGTAAAAGAAAAATGTATTAATACTGATTTTTGGTATCAGGTTTCAAGCTCAGGACCTTGCACTTGGCCAGGCAGGCACTGCACTGCTAAGCTATCCCTGGCCCTAACTACACTTTTCTTTTCTTTTTTTTTTTTTTGTCTTTTTGAGACAGGGTCTTGCTATGCACTTCAGGCTGGCCTTGAGCTCAATTTGGTAGCCCAGGCTGGTTTCGAACTCGCACAGATCCTCCTGCCTCAGCCTCCGGAGTGCTGGGATTACAGGTGTGCGCCACCACACCCGGCTCACTTTTCTAATTATATAGTGTTTATCATGGAAAACAGGGAACTGTCCAGATCAGAAATACACCTGCCTATACATGTCATACCTTTTCGTTGTTTTTTTTTTTTTTTTTAAATGTACTTAGTACAATGTCTACAGGGTCTCACTACACAGATTGAACTCAGTAAACCTCCATGTTTTCAGCCTCCCAAGAGCTGGAATTATAGGCGCACATTGCCACGGCCAGTCTCAGTCACTGTCTCAGCACGCCCTGGGGGTGGGCCAGCATGGCACACTGGGGATTGAATTCCAGTCCCTGCATCTGCATAAGCAGGCACTTTAATCCATTGAGCTATGTGGTCAGCTCAATATCATAACTATTGTTAATGTAGTGCACTTAAGATTCCTTGTCAGTATGGCCAAGTGCTCATCCTTCTCTGTCCATATCTTCTGTCCCATCTCCCAGTCTTAATCTCAAATTAGAAATTTATTTTTCATGCTATTTTATGAATTAACTTCCTGTCACTGAGCCATATCTCAATTGCTTAAACTTCTTTTGTTCCAACTTGTTGCTTTAAATAAAACTAAATTTTCCTTGCTAATAATTCTTCTGTACTTTCCTTAATACGTATGATTGAATACTTGCTATCATAGAAATAAAACTGGCCACTTAAGAAAGTAACAGTAATACTTATATACACATTATCCATTAACAGATTATCTTACATTTTACTCCTCCACCCTGTATTTAGGACAGGGTCTATAGGGTGTCACTGTGTAGATTGGACTCATGGTGATTCTCCTGTTTTCAGCCTCGCAAGTGCTGGTATTACACGCATGCACCATCTCATCCAGTCTTAATCGCCTTCTTAGTGTGCCCTGTGGGTGGGATGGGCACAGTGGCCCTGGCCTCTGTGCTCTGGATAAGCAGGCATTTTAGTCTGCTCAGCTATCAGGCCGGCCCAACTATGCTTAATTTATAACTTAAGAATGTTATATAGTTAGATTCATTCTTTCTGATACGTAGCTGAAGTTTTGACAAATGCGTATACAATTATGTAGCTAAAACTAATGTAAAGAAAAATATACATATCCTCACCTCAGAAATTTTCTTTTGTCTTTTGACCCCTGACTACAAAGTAGATTTATTATTAACTCTGAAGATATAAGTCAAAATAATAGAAACCATCCGTAAGTCTACTATATTGTGACCATTTTATAGAATAATTTTCTGGTTTCCCTTTCATCCTACCTTAATAGGATTTATTGCCCTTTGTGTTTATAGGACCTCCCCTCATTTTTTTCTTAGTGCATTTTCAGAGTATGTGTTACATAATTCCTCTAGAAAAGCCCTAGAAATACAGTTTTAGATCTCAGAGCATATGTATGCTTCAATGACTTAGTACATTTTCTCAAACTCATGTATAAAATAATACATTCTTATGCCATTGTATAGGACAGCCTGCTTTCCAGTTTGGTTGCCAATATTGTCTGTAATAATCTTAGTTTTTTTGTCAAGTTGATAGATGAGTATCGAAACCTCATTTTAATCTGTATTCTTTGATTTCCTATGTGCTTGAATTTGTTTCTCTTTTGGCTGTACTTTGGTGAGGGAATTAAGGAAGATGAGGGTTTTGTTTTAAATGCTCATGTGTTAACACATTCTTGATGGTTTGAAGCTCAGGTGGTACATGTATGACTGTGATGTCATGTGGTTTGGACCACTGGTGGTTAGCCATTTAGTGTTAGATGACAGAGTTCAAATCTGAGCTGTATAGCAGTGAGATATGGGAGTTATAGACCTGTCACGAACATATAACATTAATATTGCACAGTTACATGTTATAAGGTTTCTTTTCCTCTGTCATTTGCTCATTCTTTAGACATAATGATGCTTTGTTTCATGGAGGCTTGTAATGTATCCATTCCTTTTCCTGTTCCTTTATATCTTAGGCATATGTGTTGAGTATAATTCTATCTTTTCTATTTAGATACATAGTCATGATAATTTTTTTTTCCAGTTTTGTCTGTTAAAAATTCTTTCTGTAGTTTGGCGGTACAGCGCTTGTCTATCATGCAGTGAGCTAGGTTTTGGTCCTGAGTGCTGTGCATACACATGTGCACATACATGCGTCCACAAGCAACTTTCTTCAGTTATGTTTACTTTTGTGCTCTGGGTAGGCTACTAACATTTTCATGATGCTATGCCATTGATTATGTTCTCACATATGAATTTTTGTCTAATCTTAATGTTGTATTTACTCAAATGCTTTTAAGTAGCAGTAACCTTTCATTGAAATCTTGTTGCAAGCATACTGACATTTCAGTGTATCCCAGGTTACATCTCTTATTATTATGCTGTTTCCATTCTTGGTTTGCACTTTAGATATTGACCATCTAACTTCTGTTATAGTTGAAAAAAATGATACTTATTCCATAACGTTTTTTGTTGTTTTTAACATGCTTCAGGATTTTGAAGACAAGGTAGGTAATGACACAACCCACAGAGTGCAAATGGATTCACCTAAACTAAGCAGAGAACTGAATAGACACAAACTGAAATGTCCTAGACAGGGCTTGCTCACTTTGACATATTGTATGGTATATGCAAAAGGAGTGTAGTTATTTTCTTATAAGGACATGTACTTCATATTTGCTGAATAAAATATATTCAATTGTTTTCTAGCTTGAGATAATACAAGGGGATCCCTTCCAGTAGGAACAAAGGACAATTAAACATAATTTGGAGTGCCAACAACAGTTTCAAGCAATACATAGTTTCACTACTCCTGATAAACACCATAGTCACTTTTAGTTCTCTGCCTCTATCTCTTTCTGTCTCTTCCTCCCTCCCTCCCTCCCTTTCTCCGTCTCTCTCTATCTCTCTGTCTCTGTCTCTGTCTGTCTTTCTCTCTCTCTCTCATTCCAGAAATTGTACCTAGAATCTTGTGCTTGCAAGGCAGATGCTGTGCTACTGAACTATATCCCCAGCTTATTATTTTTTTTTTTTTTAAAGAATCAGATCTGTCACTGCATCAAATTTTATAAAATACAAACTTGTAAGGGCTGGCAAGATAGTTGAGTGGATGTCTTAGTTACTTTTCTCTCGTTGCTGGGACCAATACCCGATACTCAAAATGAAGGAAGGAAAGGTTTATTAGCTCACAGTTACTGGAGGTTTCAGTACATATTCAGCTGGCCCAAGGCTGAGTGGAGCAGGACAGAGAGCATCCAGTTCATGGTGGTAGAACAGCAACAAAATGGTGACAGAGGCAGCCAACCAAACATGGCAGCAGAGCAACAGCTACAGCTTGAGTCTATCTCTCTGTCGCTCTTTATATTACATTCAGGCTCTCCACTTTAGGATATCTGCCCTAGACCACACCCATAGTCTCAGCCTTACTCAGACAGATAATTCCATTAGTACTAAAACACAATCCCAGGGATCATGAATCATAGAAGCCACGCCCCATGCTTGCATGAGGCTTTGGGGGAACAACTAGACATAAACCATAACATTCCACCCCTGGACCCCTAAAGTCTCATACATATTCCTTTGTGCAAAAGACACTAGTTCATCTGGAAGAGTTGCCAAAGTCCCAACAGTTTCAACATTGCTGAAAAGTTCTAATCCCAAATCTCCTCCAAGATTCAAGGCAAACTCTCAACTGTAAGCCCCTGTACAATAGAAGAGTTAAACATATCCAACATTCAAAGGCATAAGATAAACATTACAATTCCAAAAGTTGCAAACAGCAAGGTAATACAAAACATTGGGACCAACACATGTGCAAAATCTAGAAGGGTAAACATTAAATCCCATAGTTCCAACTGGAGCATCCGAAACAGTCTGCGCTGAGTTGTAAACATCATGCAACTCCCTTCGTATGGCACTCTTGGTGGTAATTTCCATGGCTTCTCTCTCAGGCCGGCTTTGCTCCATCTTAGCATGATCTACCTTCCTGGCTTTTCCAAACTTCTGGAGTTTCCACTGAATAGGCTTCTCACACATAGCTTTACACACTTCCCTCTCAGGGGCACACTGCCTGGCCTCCCAGGCCGCCTTCTGAAGTCAAGGTGGAAGCCTTCTTAACCTCAGAATTCCCACATTCTGCATATACCTGTGTGGATAATGCCAAGGGTTGCTGCCAGCTTGAGCAATAGCCGGGCTTCCCTCTCTCTTGGCTGACGGGGTCAAGGGCCTAGATCGCTGAGCACTCTGACCCTGATTCCCAAAAACATTCTCCATGCGGGCGCCATTTTGGAACTTGGTTTGGCCGCTGCCGCCATTCTGGTACTTGAGTCTCTGCAGCTTTCTTCTCAAGGCAAAGCCTCTCTCCCTTGCAATTCTGAGTCTGCAAAGGGTGGAGAGCTGCCACCTCTTGTGATGCCCTCAGGCCATTATTTTGATTCTTTTGTTCCTTCCCAGCTAGATCCTTTTAGCTCCATCTTTGCAGTCCACAGCTTTCCTGGTGCTTCTTTTCTGGCCAAACTCACATTTTAAATCATTCTTCTTGGCTCTTTGCTCTTGATTTTCAACATAAATCTGGCTAAAAGCCACCAATAACAACCACGCCACCGCCCCAATAGCTTGCTTCTTTGAAATATCTCTTGAAAGATTAATCAGTCCGCCATGCTTAATCTTAGTCTTAGGCAAAGTCTCTGGGCACGAGCAAAATTCCGAAAGACTTTCAGCCAATCCATAGCACAAATCATCTGGAGTCCAATGACCAATGCTGTCCTTTTTTCCAGCAGAAACCTCCTCAGCCTGGTCTGTACAGTCAGGCCTTCTGTCAGTCTTCTGGTCTAAGTTCTGACCAGAATCACCCAAGCTGAACAGCCGAAGCCGTTCTAGTGCTTTGTTTTTAGCCGACATCTCTGAACCTTTCCTATCTCTTCCTGTAAGCCATTCCCAAAAGCTTGTAATCCACATTGTCACCTATAGTCACAGCAACAACCCCACTCTGGGTACCAAATTTTGTAGGGAAGATGAAAATGGGAGGATTGCTAGGAGTCCAAGCTGCATAGTAAGACCCTGCACAAAATAAAAACAAAACAAAATTAAAAAAAAAAAAAAAAAAAAAAAATTAAAAAAAAAAAAAAAAAAAAAAAACTTGTAATTTAGAGGTAGCATAACCAAAAGTCTTAAAAGTTACTTTCATTGTTATTTTAAATTATTCAAATAATTAAAATAGCTTTGAGTCCTTCTCACTACTGCTTTTTAATAAATGGAGAATAATTATATATTTATATGCATATATATATATATATATATATATACATACATACACACATACAGATATATGTATATCTGTAAGTAGATTTCTCTAGGTTAATATGTGAGTTCTCAAAGTACAGCTTGTGCACAAAATGAGATAGGAGCATTTTTTGGTTCAAGATGGTTAGTTGGTACCATGCTTTTATTCCAAGAATATTAATCCTTGAAATTATTTTTCAAAAGAAAAGTTAAATAAGACAGTCTGTTATGTGCTGTATTTTCAAGTTTCAAAACACATTTTGACAAAGTAGGACACAGCTGTTAACACTTTTTTAAAAAAGTACAATGCAGACTCCTTCTTTATATTTAAATACAGCAATCATCATCATATTAATGCTTTTCTATAGCAAAGACCTAATAGATTACAAGAATCACCAGCTTTGTATACTTCTAATATAATTTATAATTGACTTTTACTTTGCTGTTGCTGCTTTTTCTTGATATAGTATATTCCTCATTTCTTTTTTAGGTGAAGCAGCTGGAAGAGAAAGATCGGATGATAAAGAAGCAGGATGCATTCTACAAAGAGCAGCTGGCTAGACTGGAGAAGAGGGTATGGCTATTTCTTGTCATTGATTCTCTTCTTTTACCACATCTGCTGCTTTTGTGTATATTTATTTAAAAATCAGTAAATTGGAACTATATCTGCTTCTCCTAGTTTAAACAGAAAGGCCAGAAAACAAAGAAGCTGTCAGATACATCAATGTTCTGGGAATGTCATGATTTTTGTCATGATTGTCTGATGTGTTCATTGTGCATTTTACTATTTGAGAGCTCACCCACACATTTTATAGTAATTGACATTGTCTCCAGGTCAAACAGTAGAGTGCTACTCTTCACTCCTCCAAACACCGACTAAATATGAATATATTCTTAGAAATGGTACTGTTTTAAAGGACATATCATTATTGTGAAAACTCTACTGCATTTGTGGTTAAGAAGTAAATGTCTCCTTCAAAAGTGGTAATAGGAACCAAGTATTGGGACTTAAGACTTAGTACAGCATGGAACTAAAATTAGAGACACAATGGAGGGAATTCAGACTGAAATGAAAGGAGATTGTCTTTCAGAATAGAATATTTAAAAGGTGAATGTGTTTATTCATCTCCATGTCAGAGGACTGAATGCATCTTTAATATGGGGACCATTTACTCAGCAGATACCTACTTTCAAACCAAATATATGCTAGAACATGAGCTTGTGCCAGAGATATCCCAGTAAAAAAAGTGAGTTAATCATCTATTCTTGTTAAACTTAAATTCAGTTAAATACTAGTTATGCATATGGAATGGAAAGGCTAGTGTAGTAATATGGGGAACCTAGCAAAGAAAAGGTAACCCCAGGGGTGGAGTGTAGGCATGAGGTTGGGTGGAAAAGTAAGGGAGGCATGTCAGTGTTAAAGTCCTGAGACGGGGTTTCCTAGGAGTGTTTAGGAAGACCAGAGGATTTGTAAGAGAAGAAGCAGTCCATTAGGCATGAGCTGAAACAAAGGGAAATTGGTGAAAGGTGAGTTCAGAAACAGATTGGTGATGGGTTGGGCCAGGGCATTACCAGTGAAGATACTTGAGAGAGAGAGGCAAGTAGATTTATTTGATGATTCCGAAAATGAGTAAAAAGAAAGATTCAAAGATACTTCAGATATATGGCTTTTATAGATTAGATTTTTCATTGAGGAGGATTACTGAGATATGAATTAGAATGTAGATGGGAGAGGAAATCAGGAGTTCGATTTTGGATATAAGTTTGAGGCCTTCCTTTATGTATTTACATAGAAATGTTGAATAGCCGTAAGTTAGCATGTTGTTGAGCACAGGACTGCACTTTTTCTATAAATGGCCAGTTAGTAAATATTTTAGAATTTAGAGACCATGTATATTCTCTGTTGCAGCTTTTGAACTCTTCCTTTATAATATGAAACACAGTCAATATGAGAATGAATGTGACTGTGTACATACTAAAGCTTGATTTTCACATCAATATGTATATATATATATATATATATATATATATATATATATATATATTTTTTTTTTTTTTTTTTAATGTTTTTCAGGACTGGACAAATAACTCAGTGGATTAAAGCACCTGCAAGCAGGTGTAAGGTCCAGGGATTTGATGAGATAGCAATTGAGACTGGGTGTGGTGGTGTACTCCTTTAATTCCAGGTGGATAACTACAAGTCTGATCTAGTAGTGAGACCCTGAACACCCTGTAGACCCTTTCCTAAAATACTATCTATCTAGGGGCTGGGGAGATAGCTCTGAGGCACAAGTGCCTGCTGGGCAAGTGCAAGGTCGTGAGTTCGAACCCTGGTCCCACCAAAAAAAAAAAAAAAAAAAACAAAAACTATCTAATCTACCTACCTACCTACCTATATTTTTTAATTCATGGGGTTATGTAAAAAATAGATATTGCTGTTGATTTGACTTACAAGGGATAGATAGTCTTCAGATGTCTCATTTAGACCCAAGGGTCTAACATTAGAAGGCTCACATTAAAATTCCTGAAGTGGCATGTACCTGGTGTACACTTGGAGTATCTTGTTTAGTTTTATTCTCCTTAGGTGTAGGATAAGAATATAGTGGTACTTATATCACTAGCTTGTTAAACTGAGTCAATACTCAACTGAGGAATGCATGAAAAAATGTGGTACTTTATACAATGGAGAATTAATCAACTATAAAGAAAGGTAGACTTGAGATTTTTATAGCTAAAAGGGTACAGCTAGAGAACATACTCATAAGTAATATTTCCAAATACACCTTAAACAGGAGAAATGTGATTTTTATACAGTTCCTTGCCTTTATGAATATGTAATATTAAACAAACTTCTATGTTATATATTTGTAAACTGTGAAGGAAAGAAATGAACATTTTTGTGGAGTTTGTATTTTGCATACTCAAGGTGAGAAATTAGTTTTAAATCTGTAATTTATCTGAAAAAAATTAGGCTCATGTGTGTAAACATCATATTGTCTCCTTTATGTAAGAAACTGAAAAAGTATATAAAAGCCAAAGTACAACAGATTCTGTGAAAGAGAAACAAACTGCTTAAAAGTAAAGAACAAGTGGGATGACAAAAAGAGAAAGGAAGGAAAACACACACATGCATACAGGGAGCTAAGATAATTGTACTACTAGTTTTATTAGTTTTTTGAAAGGAACAGTTAGTATTTATATTGTTTGATCAATCTTGCATGCCTGTATCTAGTAATCTGAGCAACTACTTTGAAGATCATAATATGTAATATAACAACCATTGTTAATTTTCTATCATCTTCTTTTGAAATGCTGTATCATTTTTATTATTTTTATTCTCTTTAAAATAATAAATGGGCCAGCAAGATAGCTCAGCAGACAAAGCACCTGCTTTGGCAAGCTCAGGGATCAAGATTTGATCCCTTATCCCGTATGCCACACCAGCTCCACCCCTGGGTTGCACTGAGCCAGTGACAAGTCTGGGCATGGTGGTGCGCGCTTGTAATGCAGCACTGGGTAGGCTGAAAACAGGAGGATCATCAGGAGTCTGAGCTGTGTAGTGAGATCTTGTACCAAATACATAGATGAAAATAAGTGAAATAGCCAGTGCCCATAAATCATCTGTAATAGTATCCAGCCCATGATAACCACTTATTCTGTAGTATCTGTAAGTTTACTTCTCTTTTTTTTTTTTTTTTTTTTTTTTTTTTTTTTTTTTTTTTTTTTTTTTTTTTTTTTTTTTTTTTTTTTTTAATGTATTTACTACAGGATCTATAGGGTCTCACTACATAGATCAGGCTCATAGTGAGCCTAATGTTTTCAGCCTCCCAAGCACTGGGATTACTGGCACGTGTCACCATGCCCAGGCTCAGTCACTGCCTCAACGCACCCCAGGGTCAGGGCCAGCACGGCTTATACTGTTGGTGATCAAACCCCGGTCCCTGCGCTCTGCCTAGGTAGGCGCCTTAATCTGTTGAGACATCTGGCTGGCCCTCAGAATACTATTAAGTGGGTAAATAAATGAGTGAACATTTCTGACATGATTTACCCAGCACCTTCTTTGTCCCCACTTAGTGACAATTGTTTTTTGCTTTCAAATTTTATTATGTTAAGTGTCTTACAAATTCACCAGTGTTTGTTGTAAAGTACAAAAACAAAGCTTTGAAAATTACTTTTCCATTTCTCATAAATCTACCAATTTGACTGTGATAATTCAATAATTTGTACAGGTTACTAAGTGGATGTGTTTATGGAAGATTAAATTTATTCCTTTGGCTAGTAAAGAACTATTTTTGACAGAAAATAGTAGAAGGTCCAATAAATACAATATAATGAGATCCAGTCATTGTGATTAGTGTATTTTTATACAGGTAAGATTGTTTTTATTTTCGATGATTAGGCTTCAAAATAGTTATCAACTGAAAAGTTCCCAGTGACTATAATCCTGAACTGGACTGTTGGATTACCATTAGTTAATAACCCTATATTTAGTTATATGGTAGAAAAGTATTAAACTAAGAGTTAAAGTGTATAGTTTTGTCAATTAATCTTTTGTGTTCTTCATCTATAAAGAAAGAATACTCAGTTCCTTATTTACTATTGTAGGTTATGGGTTGGCTGCATAAAATGTTTTTAAAAGCTTCTTAAAAACTGCTAAAGATTTAATAAATGAGTGGCTACCATCACCAAATATCTCCTTAATTTTGTTGTGTACACTATCTTAATGATCATAAAATTACTTTGTTATCGAGTTTCCCCATGTCTTCAGCCCATTTCTACAAAGTATTGCATTTATTTCTTATTAGCATTCCTACAGTACCTAAGTTGAATTTTTTCCTGTTGCTTTTATGTAGAAATATTTTAGATAATTAATTTTCTAATGGCATTAGAAATTTTTGTCTTCTGTTTTTATGGTGGTAAAGGTACAGTGTATCACTATTTCTTTGAGGCCTTCTGGACTTTGTGTTGGAGTAATGGATCCAATTTTATGGTGTAAGAAAACAAACTGTGATAGCATTAAAGAATTATCCAATTGCTATGAAATCCAAGTTGCTGTGGTTTATACTAAAAGTAGATATAGACTCATAGTTTCTTTTAGCCAGATGAAATGATGAAGGGTTGAAATCAATACCAGTAACATTATTGATGAAGAAGGCGACATCAAGTCTTTCATGAAATCATTCTGAGGATGATTCCTGGGATAGCTTTATTGCCTGTCAATAGATTAACAAACACATTACTCATATACACTATTACTTTTTGTTGAATTAATCATGTTCAGCTATTCATTTTCATTGGTTTGATGCAGATTTCTTTTGCCAGTATGAATGAAATTTTATAAAGCACATAAGGCACACTCAATTCTATCATCCTGGTTTTCTTTTTGGATCTATGTCAATAAACTATCAGTTAGGCAATTCTCATGTATCAGTACAGCTTTCTCTTTCCAGTTATTATATTGGCTGGGATAATTTCCCCTTTTGACGAATTTGTAAGGTATAATAACTATTATTTCACTAGACACCATTTTTATCCCTCTTAGAATTGGTATTCAAAAGCAGTAACTCTTTACTGAAAAGGAAGGTTAGAGCCATTTGGAGAGTTCTGCAGATGCTTATTTCCTAGTCAGCCAAATGTTGCTGACTTCTCAAACAGCACTGCCCTGTATGTTAAAATAACCTTTTAATCTTTAAAAGCATGAGAGGTGTCACATTTAGGTGTCTAGCATGAAACTACTTGCAGAGTTTTAATTTTTGCTTGTTAGTGCAAAAGATCTGAAGAACATCAATTCCTCGTTGGTGATTTGGTGTGAGGAAGCCCAGAGCAGCCTTCAAAGAGAAAACTTTGAAATGTTTTCAGGGAACTTTCTCCAAGTTCCTCATGGAATTCTATTTTTTTCTTTCACTTTATTGAAGTATACTTAACAAATAAGTCTATAATACTTTGTAAGTCTCTTTATGATGACATATTTATAATAACTATGGTTAGCTATGTGTGTTTTTATCTTTTAAACTTCTTGAGGACACATCTTATTTTCTTATTTCTGAATTTTCCACAGTTCATACATATTACCACAGGAATACAGTGAATGAATGAACCAAAGATTTACTAAGCTTATATCATAAAGTTATGTCCACACAGTGTGTAGTTTTAAACTGCACACAACATTAATCAGTTAAATTAATAATTCAAGGTTATCCTATGTGAAGGTTAAATTTAACTTGAAGTATTTTAATATTATTTGTATCGTGGTTATTATTGTAGCTGATGATGGCACTTAGTGCACATTTACGTTGTGTTAGGCACTGCATAGGTTATTACATTTTTATTTGTACAAACAGCCATATGAATCTGTCCCATCCTGTGGTTCAAGATCCCAAAATTTAAAGTGACTTCCCCCAAAATAATATCAAAAATATAATAGTCCTGGATTTCAGACTTTATCTTCTCAACTTTTAGTTAACATTGCTTTTAGTATGTATCAGTCATGGACCAGTGAGATAGCTCAGTAGACTTAAGCGCCTGCTTAGCCAAGCACAGGCACTGGGCTTTGATCCCTAGTTCTACATGCAGTGCCGACCCAGCTATTAGGCATACTGAGCAGACCACTGAGATTGGCATCATTGATGTATGCCTGTAATTCCAGCACTAGGGAGACTGCAAACAAGAGGATCATGATGAGTCAAAGCTGTATAGTGAGACCCTGTATCAAATACATTAAAAAAAAATTCTTAGTTCTGTACTTAATTAATTAAATCCTGTTAATTGTAGTATTATGCTAAGTTATAGCCACTGGTTTCTACTACAGTTTCATAAAATGTTACAGCTAAACATTATAACTTGATTATTATTACCTAATAAACTAGAAGTGTTAAGATTTTAAAAATACAGTTTCTCCCCCAGATTGGGTACTTACTATGGAAAGTGACCAGTTGGGAATAAAGAAGGTCTTATTATTTAATGACTACAACTTGGTACTCCTAAATTATGTTCATATCTAGTTGAGCTTTTTTTCAATTTGAAATTGAAAAAATTGAATCATTTGAGGACTGAAAATTTTTTGAGGTGCTTATTGATTTGCTAAAATGTTTATGTTGTTACTGTAGAATAGTCATCTTATTCTGTCTTCCAGAAAGACATCAGACTTCCTTTTACTTTTTTGCTAAATGGAGTTGAATGTTGTTTCATTAGAGTCTGTAGTGTTTGCATACTCATTAGAAAAATGGATATTTTCTAGTAGTCTGCTGGTCCAGGTGAAAGAAAACTGAAGGACCTCAGCTGGAGTTCAAGAGGATCAAATCTACTTTCTGCAAGGAATGTTCTAAGAAAGCATGTGTCTCCCTAGGACATGTTGAAGATTTGACCTCTTTGAAGATTGGTGTGTCTTGCATGTGTAACTTTTCAATTACAAAGTTGAATTAATTTGCGGTACTGAATCCACTTTACTCTTGGCCTACCTAGAGATGGTTGGGTTGGGCACAGCACGAAGGGAAATATAAAGCCCTATTGGCATGCAGAGCTGAGGCAGAGTGGAGAGCTTAATGAGGTAGTTATAATATTCAAATAACTTGATCACATGACATGTTATGTTCATTTCATACACTCCTGGAATTTGCAACTCTATGCATACACCTTTTAATAAACTGTAGAGTTCAGAAGAAGAGTGATTTGCATAAGCTAGGCAAAAAGAGTGGCACAATATAAGCTGTTGTTAAGAAGTACACCACTACATTGTCACCTTTGGAGAGAGTTGCTAATTAAATTCTAAGGTCATGCTTACATCAAATGAGCAATTTTTACAAATCTCACTTACAGTGGGTGACATTCTCTGTTATAAAGTGTTATACAGATCTGTATTAATGACTTTTATTGCTTTACTTCTTTGTCAGTTAGTGTCTGTGTTTCTCTGTGGAAAGACTTGGGAGTGGTAATACCCTCAGTGACAATTTTAAAAAGTGACAACAGAGCAGGTTATTGTCTATACAGTATATTCCTTTAGTTTATTTTTTTTAAATTTTATGTATTTGGTACAGCATTTCACTATGCAGCTCAGACTCCTAGTGATCGTCCTGTTTTCAGCCTCCCCAGTCTCAGTGGCTGGCTCAGTGCAGCTGGGGGCAGGGTGAGCCTGGTATTTGGTACCAGCGATCAAGCCCTGGTCCCTGCACTTACCTAAGCAAGCACTTAGTCTGCCGAGCTATCTCATTATCCCCAGGTATGTTCCTTATAATGAGAAATTAGATATTTTTACTACAAGATGAAATCTGTCACTGTAAAATATTTCAGCAAGTAAAGTTGGTTTGACAAGATAGAATCACTGCTGGGCCAGTGACATCCAAGATATTGAAATATAAATAATTATTTTGGGAATGTTTAGGTATGAAGATAATGTAATAATATTGAAGTGTAGGATTAAGTCAAATATTCTGGCACCACCACCATCAACCCCCCACCCCACCCCATGCCACCAAGTGCTTTGTAGACACTATACCATTTGTCAGTAATTTTAGGTAATGGTGATAGCTCATTTTGGTCTGCAGTGTGAGATAGGAAATGTAATACAATAGTTAGAAGCAAAACTTGCTAGTATGTATATCTGTGTAGTTTATGCAGGTTAGCACTTGCCAATCTAGAGATACATTTTTCCTTTGACTCTTGGGAAAATTCGTGCAGGATCCCTCATTCATGTTAAAATTAGGACAGAATATCTGTGATTTCTATACTGAGAATTACAGAAAGAGA